>JAOYMR010000009.1:15198622-15220044 GCA_025802075.1 Tenebrosternarchus preto | reverse complement strand
AACTGATGATGAACATGTTGAGAGACAACAGCCGTAACATCCAGTTTGAAGCCTTCCACGTCTTTAAGGTAAAGTGCATGCTTTGCGTAGACCTGCATGCGTGGTATTCCAGCTCGCCAGACTTTGTCCCACATGTCTGTGGTTTTTTCACATCTGTGCCACGATGACTTAAACCAATCATTCCTGGTTGAGATTTACACCAGCAGGAGCAGCATAAGCGATGTGAAAACTAAAACGAACCATCTGCCATGTGCTCTCAGGTGTTCGTAGCGAACCCCAACAAGACGCAGCCCGTGCTAGACATCCTCCTGAAGAACCAGTCCAAGTTGGTGGAATTCCTGAGCCGCTTCCAGACCGACCGCTCGGAGGACGAGCAGTTCTGCGACGAAAAGAACTATCTCATCAAGCAGATCCGCGACCTGAAGAGGCCCGCCCCGCCAGAGGAGGCGTGAGGCGGAGGAGACGGAGCAGCAGAAGGCGCGAGTCAGGGCGGAGGTGGTGCTTAGTGTGGATGAGGGAGGGAACCGGTGGGAATGCCAAAGAGAGCCCGGGCTTGATGAGCTTCCATTTCTTTGTATCTCACCATTGAAATGGTTAATGACGTTGTAGTTGATGAGTCTTTCCCTTTAATCAGGGACGAGGGGGATTTTTGCTGTTAGAAAGGCAAATGGGACCCAAACACTCCACACCCCAAAGCTTCCTCCCCAAGAGAAAACATTTAGACGTATACATGGATTGTTGTGAGACCATTGACTGACTATGCGATTTCTGACTATCTATGTCCATTTGATTTTACTCTGATTTATGGTAGTTGGAGGTAGTGGCATAGAAAAAAATCAGTTTCCTTGGAGTTTGTAAAGGTGGTTTTCACCTTTTAATAAAGCGGGGAACAAACGTGTTGGTAGAAAAAAAAATGCCTTTTTTTGGTAAACAGTCACGTTCACTTTATTTGAAGTCTTTCATAGGCCTGTGTTGCCTACAGATGTTGAAAGTAAATGTTTCCAAAACTTTGTAAGCAAAGGAATCTCAAAGTTATGTCTTAACGTTAGGAAATGAAATATTCTCTTTTTAAGCTGGCACTCTAGTAAATGGTAAACCAAAGCTCATTCTCTCCAAATGGTAACTGGGTATGTTTCGTAGTTGTATATTAAAACTTAGGGTTTTAAAAATAACTTGCAAAAGAGAATTTCCAGCAAGGCTGCCAAATTGTGTAAAACTAACTTGCTTTATCTGTGAGACACCAGTTTCCCTGTCTCTTTTCTGACGTAGTGCCCTCTTTTCACAATGACTGATTGCATTATTTAAATACCATAATGGGTTGTTTCTGGTTTCTTATTGATACTTTCGCATAACAACGTACTTATATTATTCTGACTTCACTTTGCTTAGCCCATTATTTTAAATGACTGGGAAAGCTCTTTTAAAACACACACACACATCTATAATATTTATTAGCTGTTCAACTAATTCCAGGTTTGTATACTTCACTGATTTAGCAAAACATGGTACGCATAGAACACAAACCGATTAATCTTTACTCACACTGTAAAACTGTATGAATGAAGAGGGCAGAGTGCAGATCTTGATGCTCTGAAGATGCTGCCTTTATTACTCTTTAAACAAGAACATACAAAGGTGACGAAGACATTGACCGATGGCTACAAGATGGAGAAACCGTTGAATACCATTTTCATGTCATCTGCACTGTCAAACTTGAATGAGCCAAAACGGTGGTAACACTTGTTCGATCTCATGTCTGGTTTGCGTTTTTCAGTACCTCTTGGTTACTAAAGGCTCTTTTAGATTCTACTGAAAAACCTATATTGAGTTAGCTAGTTTACCTTACGCTGAATTTATGTACTCTTTGCACAAATTCTTCTGTTATATACCTCATAGGTTTTGAGTTGCTTAAGTGCTGTTTTTTTTCTTTCCTATTCAACAAATTGTCATATTACTGTGGTTGTAGGGTAGTAGTCTAACTTATGCAAACAAATGTAAGACCTTACAACAGCAAAAGTTGCGGTCTTTGGTCGCTGAATGGGATCTGCAAGGGACAAGCCGACCTGTTAAGCTTGCGCATCTGGTATGCGGCATGTGAAGCCTTTCTGTGTGAATGTGCCAGTTTGCTCTTCTAGGTTTTGAGCGAGAGGTTTGGAATGTCTGCTAGTCACATGTAGCCTAATGAAGCTGAAACAAGCAGATGTAAATGAGTGAGAACAGTGTTTAACAATTATTTCAAGATATGTATTGAATGAGAAATCAGGGCTGTTAATGCATACACGTTAGATCATGCAGAAATGTCAGGTTTTGAAACAGGTACAAGTACGATATGCATAAAATGCCTTTTGTTGCCTTTTAAAAAATACAACCAAGTATGGTAGTGAACATCCTTCACACTTCAAATCCTCAAGGGTCTAGAAAGGTTTACTTCTTATGGCAGTGTGTCCTGAATGGCAGATCTTAACATTTTAAAACTGAGCAGAAGGCAGGATCAGTGATGGAAAGGTTTCTCTAACTGTTCAATTTCTTCAAAAGATGATGATTTTAAATGAAAGTGCAAGCCTTCAGAACATGGTTGTTTTAATAAGTGATATGTTGATGTGGATGAAAGTGGTTAAAATGACAGATTCTAAGTTATTACCTGGTTATGTGGTTCACTTCAGGGTTGGTCTGAAATGTATGCTTTGCTCAGTTAGTTTTTTATATATCTTTTTTCCAATTCTGTTACTCTTTCTTTTCTGATTTTACTATTTTCTGTTTTATTTTCCACCATGGGAGAGGAATATATATGTACATACGTTTTATTTTAAGAAAATAAAAGTGTGCAGTTATATTGGAAATGAACACCTGTGTTTTTGTTAGTGTCCATTTTGAAAGCTGCTATAGATCGGTGTTATAATGAATAATATGTCTAGTTTTAAACACAAATCCTACATCTAACATTCCAGTAGATCTGGAGTATATATATATCAATTTAAACATGTAATTACTCCCCCCCCCCCCCCACAAACAAACAAACAAAAACACCTAGAGCTATAATCTTAATTCAGGTGTTCAGCTTCATTTCAGAGATGAGGCATGATCAATATGTGACTGTCCTGTTCTATTGATCATGATCAATAGGTGACTGTCCTGTTCTATTGATCATGATCAATAGGTGACTGTCCTGTTCTTCTCCATGTTGCTGTTTACTGATGTGCCGTCGCAGAAGCTCTAGAGCAATGCGACTACGTCCGTGCTTCTCCTCCTCTTCCCGCAGAGCAGCGCTAACCTCCTCCACCTGCCTCCGCAGGCCTGCCACGGTCGCTTCGCACTCCACCCTCACGGTCTCTGTCCGCTCCTGCTCCCGCGCTCTCTTCAGCTCCCAGGCCAAGTCCGCCTGCTCCCGTCTGAACTGACGACAGCGCTCTTGGGTCTCTGTTAGGTCAGCCCGCAGCTGGGCCACCTCATCTGCCTGTTGCAAGCTTTGTCTGGTGAGCTCTTGGAGCCGAACATTTGTTCTGTGGGCTTCCACCTTCAGAGCCTTCGCAGACAGGCAGTGACGTGCCGCCTCTTTTCGCGATAGCGCCAGCTGCCCCTCGCGGTCCTCCAGCAGCGCCTGCAGCCGCCTCCTCGTCTCTCGCTCGCTCTTCAGTTGCTCCTCAGAACTTCTGAGCTGCTCTCTCAGCCTCCACCTGTCCTTGTCCATCTCGGCCAGAAAAATCCGTAACTGAGAGATGTCCTCCTTGTTCCAGGTGCATCTGTCAAGTCCACTGTCTTTTCCGTTGCGGTGTAGATATAGTATGTCACATGAGTCTTTATGCTGTACATCGGAGCATGGCCTCGATCTGCATATGGGCTGCTCGTCTCTGATTCTCTGAGCCAGGTTCCTCCTCTTTATCTCCGCCTCTTTTTGTTGTATCTCTTTTAAAACAGCCATGTAAATCTGTCTTCTTGATTCAGTATTATCATAAGGCAGATTTAAAGACATACACTTTGTTGGACTGATTTGTGGTTTGTCAGTATGACGGTCCGTCTCCGTCAGCAGATCTTGGAAAGTGAAGCGAGGAGGAAACAACGTCTCTATCCAGTGACGGTCTGAGTTCGGTTCTTCAGACGGTTCAACGGTGCTGTCTGTCTTCTCCATTGGTTTTAAACACAGTAACTATAAAGCTCGTTAGAATACAAAACTGCGTCAACAGAAAAGAAAAAGACTAACAGGTTGCACAAATGATAAACGAGTCTTTATTAAGCTACTTTGTTTATATTAGCAACCACCGAAGGCTAGCTACGCTAACCTAGCCAACGTTATAATGTTAAGTCGCTGACAACAGAATTACAGTTTACCAGCTATAAAGACAAAATTTAGCTAAAGTTCATTGTACCTCAGTGGAAACTATGTTCCTTTTTCAAATGCAGCCGAAACAAACGTGTACCCTCTAGTGAAAACCACACACCATTACTTTTTTTCTTTAAACCGCAATATCTAGCACCTGGATATCTAGCATCTAGAACTTTCCGTTGTGTAATATATTAAATATTAAGAAACATATATACAGAATCTAAAAAGATATCAGTTTGTACAGTCTTTCCTGCAAATGTCAAACAAAACAACATACAAGGGAAAGTCCGTAGGGCGGTGCTTATGAAGTGTTGGTCGCGTTGTTGTTCTCTGTATTCCAGATGCAATAGCGCACCCTGTCGGCACGTCCTTTCAATGACTTAATATGAAGCCATTAAGTGTGAATCTCAGTCATGCAATTCCTGTTTTCTTTCCTATAACAAACCAGACTCAGCTCGGTAATCGGTAATAATCCAGTGGGTCTAATCAGGCGTGATAAAATACTAAAAACAAATGAATCAATACAAAAACAATAAATAAATCGTCTCGAAGTCTGAATTTTTAAAATAGCCACCCATAATTAAAAACTTTTGGACACACAAGGCTATCACATGGTGACAACTGTACATCGACTTTAATTAAATATCACTTGTGTTGTTCTTATCTTTGCAAAGTAAAACATAAATTACAATACAGTTCTGAATGCTACAATAGTCACAATGGTTCACCAAAATAAACAATGTTTGTTTAAATTAGGCCCTTCCTCGGTGTGATGACAATGGTAGTAAATGTGTGTCTCTCTCTCTCAGGCCCGCTTCAACACCACCCTACCCCGCCTCTCGACTCATTACGGCAAACAAAACAGGATAACAAACACAGAGCTACATACTGAATGGATGCATTCAATCCTTAATCATGTTGCTTCCCAGATACTGGAAAATGTTTCATGATGTTTGCTGCCAGGATAAGGCTCATACAGAGACAGTATTGGTTGATGTATTGGTTGATACTGATACATGTGACCTCCTAGGTTTCTCAGGAAAAACGTCAAGGCTACTGACAACAGGATACAGAATAATAGAATTATAAAGATGTAAAGATAGGTAGGCCTGTGATATGCATAGAAGTAAAATGATTCTTGTTACACATTAACATAAAATTATATAAAAAGTACTGCATTTTCTTTAGTGGATAAATGAGAGACACAAATTGGTATCTTGGGTGCTTTGAAATAAGCCTATACAAGGTATTTGATTGTTGCAGAACTAGACCAAATATAATAAAAAATATTCTATTGTTATATTGGGCAGCATACATTATATTAACAGTATTGTTTCTTTAGCTTCATATCAAAGCAAAGCAAGAAAATGCTACTTCATTTTGAAATATGGACGTTTGTGACAAAGAAACAATATCAGCTGGTCACATACAACAAAAAAATACTGCCGTTTTCTGCAATAATCAGAAAGGCTATTTATTTCAAAATGTACACAAGACAAAAACTGACTTTTCGGAGAGGCATAAAACTTTCTGTGGCTACATATCAAAAATAGCAACAAGAACCCTACAGATATAAGCGTATAGTTAAAGCCTGCGTGTGAATGTTGAGAAAAACTCTTTGATGCATGGCACAATGATTCTGTAGAGCAGGGGGTAGGGGGTAGGGTTTACAGAGGTTAGGGGTCATCTCGGCGTTCCCGGGTCTTTCAGAGCATAGGATTAGGCAACTAACCCAAAGACATATAACAGAAACACACCAAATATCCAAACTTTACACACTGTTTCGTTGTACGGAAATTACAGCTGATAGCTTTGAAATGGATAATCTATGGATTAGTCAATTTGGCGGTTAACACAGGTTCAGATTCGAAAAACAATTGTTGCGGTACATGCCAGAGTCTTCTTTCCCGTACCCCACCCCCAGAAAGAAAAAATAACAAAAGGATGCTCTTAAATTACATGCATGACATAACATTTTGTCGTCTCTCTAGACTGGCGACATGGGTAGAACATGAAACATCTGCGCCGTAGACCAGCGTTAACACAATGTAGGAAACGGCTGTTTGTGGAGCCATGTTTCGTTTACACCTCATGTGGTATTATTTATTCTTTAAAGTGTTTGGATAATTTCTCAAGTAACTTTTAGGGTACCACAACATTTTTCTTCCAATTTTCTATCTTTTCTGTTAAAATGCGTGGTAATTGGGTCTATGTTATTTATTGCCCTCCGTTTCCTTTTTCTCTGTTGTATGTTTTTTAAATATATTTAGCATAAATAATATTATACAGGGCTTCAGTTCTTGAGTTTTTTATTGTTTCAAACAGGGCAAATAACTGGTAAGTTCACAAGCTTACTAACCTACATGCCGGGCTAAAACTTTTATGTCTACTGTTTTTAGGTTTGTTGAAGAATATAATGTGTGAAAAAATGTAGATGTATTCTTTTTTTTTGCTTGGTTTTAATTTGTATGAAAAGAATACAACCTCCAAAAGAACTATGCAAATTTGGATTTTAGCGGATGTTGTCCTCGTGTCGTGGGTTCAGGGGGTTTTGTGTGGTGGGGAGGCGACGAACAGAAACCCATCACATGACGATACGTTCGCGCCTCTTTCGTAAACCTCCTGCAACCTGAAGATTCAAAACACTTTGAGGTACTGGACACAATTAAGTTCTATTTATGTCGTAACTAATACATTCAACAAAATTACGTTTTATCCGGTCTAAGGTTAGAGTTTGCGTTTTGTCTGTGAGCTGCTCTTGGGATCTACAGAAAAAACTTTGTGTGCCAATGTTTTCGTTGGATAGGCTTTTGTATGATTGTCTCGTTTCCCAGCTATAGTCTGTGTGCTGCGATTAAAGTGAAGTGTTAGTTATCTAGATGTATGTTTTGGTAAAATAAACAAATGCATTAGTTAATATATATGCTTATTAATTTAGGAAAAATGCATAACACCCATTTTGAACGGTGATATCGGGGGCTCCCCCCCCCCTCCTCCACCCGCTAACTAGTACTGATTAACCTTTAAACTAGACTTAGGTTAATCATCACCTGTTTGTTATACGGCTATACTGTGACAAAAAATCACGACTCGGGATTGTTTTTCACGATATGCAATCGATTTTTAACGTGCGGACACTTCCAATTTGTTCTTACTAGTAGGCTAAGTTACTTAAAATCTAGGGGCCTTAAATTGTGATAATGTAACCTTATATGCGTTTTCCTCGAGTTTGCTCACTTAATACACTATTGGCCCTAAACTAACTAACTAACGTGTCGGTGATAACTTGGGTTTGATTGTGTGGTGAATTCCAACCCATGCTTCACAGCCTGGGATTCATGTGGCGATTACCGAGTTTAAGCAGGCCTGTTAGGCACGGGAAGAGATTTTTCAACCTTTACACACATAGACAACTTGATCAGCTGAGTCCAGGGCGTTTAAAGAAGCTATGTTAGAACCGTAGTGCTAGATGTAATGAAAAGCATGGAATTGGTAACGGTGTTCCGATAATCTTCTCTCTGACAAATGGGTCCAAAGGACTTCTCTACGAAACGTAACACAATCCCGTCTTATTTGCAGCTACTTGATTTACGTGGTAGCCTATTAATAGCATTTTCCGCCTTTTTTTCAAACTCCGCGCGTTAGCCAGTTAGACCATTTGCACACTTGCACGAGGTCACACTCGGGCATCTGTAATTCTATTAAAGGCCCAAAACATCTAGACTAAACGGGGGTAGTGGATTTCTTTTTCTTTTTTTTTTACTGCAACGACAAGCAGTTTTGAAATTGGGCACCTCACCACCAAGAGTTTTCGTCAAACGACTTGTAGGGGGTCTTATCTTCAGTAGTTTATCCATGATTACACGAGTTTAGACAGTCCTTCTGTTTTACTAATGTTGCAGATCTGGAAGTGGTAGGCCTATATATCCAAAGAATGATGACGTTTTCGATTTTAAAAACTGATTTGGGTTCTAGAACGATCTTCGTAGGTTTTGGAATGGTTCCACCCATTCTTCAGTAGAGATCCTCCATTTTGAGCGCCAAATAATGTGAGACGGGTGTACAACTCGCTGCTGATGGATATACTTGAATTTGAAGTGATACTTAAACAAAATGTATTTCTCCCGTTTGTTTACTCCATACGTATTGTAAATTCCTGAATTTACCACGAAACCTTAAAATATCTGACATGGATTTAATTTGAAATTCCATCACGTGTATTTCTTCCCACTTGGCTAATTTGCAGAAGTGTTTGTTATAATGAGTACAGGGTTGTAATTAACTTTAAGAATAGTTCAATTTGCAATTGAAAATTGTTACATGTGTTGGCCTTATATTTTAATGAAAATAACTTTGTTACACAGGAAGATTTTTTCCATGAGATTTCTCCATTCTTGTTAAAAATATGTATACATTGTGCTTTATTTAATTTTGTAATGGTTTGATGTTTTTCTCTTACAGGATTAGTATGGATTCTGCTGGTTATGAGGATATTCTAACTGGATTAATTACCTGCAAGAAAAATGAACTTGTATGTTTTTCCTGCTAAGGTGCATCTTGTGTAGTTAGTGAAGTAGTGTAGTATCTACTACGCTGGGTGCTCCTTCTGGCAGGAGAAACTGTTTGCTCAACAACTGGAAGCCTTGTAAATTATTGCTTAATGCTGGGTCTTGTGATGGGCATGTGGGTTATAATTTTACGACCTTGTTTAGCAATATGACCTAATTTTACAGCTTCGCCACCGAGTATGGATTGCGGCCACGTGTGTGTGTAAGGTTTGTTGTCCTGGCAGTTCCAAAGTGCTCACAGTGCAGGTAGTGGCAGCAAATCTACTGCAGTGTGTGCACTTCATGTATTGCCGGTCCTCGTCATCTGCTTCAGGACAGTTGGAGCAAAAGCCCAGATGGACCTGGTGCAGGTGATGGTGAGTTTTGCAGGATTGCATCCAGCTTTTAACTTGACTGTGCTGTGCAAATCCATGCAAAACTGGCTATTGCAGGAGCAAACCTCCATTATGTTCGCATACTTTTTGGGTTGGGATTGCAAGGCGGTCTTGTGTACAACCTCATGTTTTGGTTTAGAATGGACAGGAGGCTATGAGGCTACACTCGGACGTGGTTCGATTCCACTGATAACTGCAAGCACTCATGGCCTGGTTTGCAGCCTTTTTATAGTGACGGGTGATGCAAATATGGGTGTCTTGCTGTTTTCGGGTGGATGACTTTGCAATTTTAATGATGTCCAAAATCTTAAATGAAAAATTGCACGGTATCCATCTGTAATCCGCCAGATCTTGTGACCTACAGAGTGGAGTTTTTGCACAGATTGCAGAATTGTTGAGGTATATTGATTTTATATTCCAAGTACCTCTAGATAACCAACATTTTTATCAGTGTTTGGATAAATGAAAATGCCTGCTCTTGAACACCTCCTGTGAAGTGCTGTTACGTAACTATAGGATCAACACCAGAGGGCAGGATGGAGCAACTCAATTTGGTTACCAGAATGTTTTGGGAATGTTTGTTTTGTGTAGAATTAGTTTTATTTTAAGTGCTAAAATAAAAAAAAAAAGTTTTTCTAATCTTTGAAACTACAGTATTTATTAATTGCATCACTAAAATTAAATGACATGTAACTCAATATTTTATCTAAATTATGAATGTGCATTTAATAATATCTGAAAAATAAACATGTTTGCAAAACTTTTCATTGTCTTCACTAAATATAGCCATGCAAGTTGGCAGTGCATTAACCTCAAAGAGTGCAGGTGATTATACTCAAAAATAAGTGTTAAAAAAAGCACTATTCTATTACCACCAAATCATACATCGGTGTACGTGTTGTGCCTTAATAGGAATTCGAGGGGTACTTAATGAAATTCGGAAACATAGCAAGTTCTAACCTCTGAAGATCAAGTTTATAGTCTAACCATATAAATAAATCATGAAATGGCAGAAGCGGGAAAAACCTAAGCGGTTGTTTTCCCTATTTAAAGTCCAGTCCCCAGGTGTAGTCCAATGATTTAAAATGTTTAAAGTTAAGTCGTGTTTATTCACCTTGAATGCACGCTGGAGGGCGATAGCGCATAGGGTATCTGCCTGCAGTATCTGGCAACCTTTCGGTCGCAACGAAGGAGAGGGGAGTTTGTAAAAGAGCAAACCCGTCCTATGAAGGCTGATATTTTATGGGACGCGTAGCTATTCGCTGTTGAACTAGTAGACAAGAGGTAAACGAGATGTGGTAACTAGGAAGATGAACACAGGCTATAGTTTCGGGGACGTTGTGCCCTAACAGAGGTGGACAACACAAGGATGCTTAACACTAGAGTAGATGTCTTGGAGGGGGAAACAGGACGTCGCTTCTGCTGAGACTGAATGAGCTACTTTCTTAAGTAAAATCTCTTTGATATCTATTCAGTACTTTTTATTGTTAGATTCCATCGCAACAGCAATCATGAATGGACTAAAGTCGATCGGTGCAGTGATTTTGGGCACCTTGTTCCTGTCGCGCGTTCAGCCGAGCAACCAGGCACTAAACTGTCAAGAAGTGCGTTCATCTTTTCAGTTTTTATATCCTGGCACGAAGTGGGCTCCTGAAACGCCTGTCTCAGGTAAATGATGACCTCAAAAATATCATTCATTCGCCTGATGCAGCTTACCTTCAGACACGGGTTGTCATATGAGCTTGTTATTGTGGATAGTTTTTGTAACGATAATGTATTAAAATGTGCACAATATTTATGTTTGTCGTGTATCTAAATCTTTAGCGCACCTTAATTTTGCAGGCTACTCATTTTAGCCAAGTTAATACTGTCAGCTGGACAGAGGCACACACCACGCAAGAGTGGTACAAGTAGAGCGAAGAGGCAACTCACTTTCACGTTTTGTAATAGTTACCGAGTTGACATCTCATTGATTTACACGAGCTAATTGAGTGCTTTCAGACTCCTTTGCTGATGTCATAAGTCTACCAAGATTTCTCCCTTGACAGAACAGCGTGCTTGTCGCTTGCAGGGGCAGTGAAGTGACTCTCAAAGACGTCTGGGGAAAAGGGGAAAGGTGTAAATGTATTTAGCATCTTGTAACCAGTGTGAATTGCATATCATATTGACGAATGTTAGTGAATTTACTTAGGAAACCACATTTCCCAGTAGTGATGGTAGTAAAGAAAATGGTTTAGATAAACTGGTGCACATGGTGTTTAACTGTTTGGCATCCAGTTTCTTGGTTCAGATTTCTTGCTTTATCCAACCTCGACTGTACACAGGAAAGAAACGTAAAGAGACGACATATAATGTTTGGGTCGCAGAACAAATTGTGTAGTCTTGTCCTGCTGCAAGTGCAAGACTCTTGCAGCAGGACAAGACTGTGCAAGACTGGTTTATAAAAAATACATTTCCTCCATCTGTATGTTTCCCTACATATGCAGTTTTTATGCCTAGCATGTGTACCGTGTTTTTTTGAAGTAAAGAGTAAGCAGCTGAAACACTGATTTGAACAAAGTTTTATCCACTCCAAATTAAGAACTCAACAATTACATTTGAAGTATTTATTAATCAGACACTTGTTTTCTGAAACGTGCTTTGCCTTCACGTTAAATATTTGTCTGCTAAGATGGAATCTCCATTTCATAGTTTGGAGAAAAACACAAACGTGATTTTACCTGATGGCAAACTAGCAAAGAAGTGTTTGACCTTCAGGCTTAAGAAACGGCATGTGACTCGTCCTTGCCAGAGTGACACATAATCAGAAGTAATGTTCCTTTTAAGAAAAAAAAATAAAAAATTCATTTGACTATTTGCAATTTAAATTGGGTCCTGGAATTGGGACAAAAGAACTTGCCTAGCCTAGCGTACTCAGCTACTTGTCCTCAGAGGGAAGAATATTAACATATAACCCTCACTGGGGTTAGAGGGATGAAATGGGATAACTTACAGGAAGAGGAAATGAGCATCAAAGTAAACTTACATGCTTGTCCTAAAAGGCTTGTCATCTATTATGCATTGACTGGTTGGACTGCATCCATCAAATCTAAAACCCGACGCCCATGTGCACTTGCAGTGTAGAGTAATGTGTGCAGCTTTTCAGAGTCAGTGGTTTGAATGAGGTAGGACTTGGCACAGCTATGATAACTGTGATTTATATGGCTTGGTGGTTATTATTTCTGCCTGTTTGTTATTTTGAAATTGTTATTTGACAGTTCAATTATTCTCTGTGTTTTAGGTTTAATATTCGTTCTGTTCCTTATCATGCATTGTTAGCACATGGGCAGTGTTTGAAGAACCTTCTGGCTTCTTCTTACATTTATGTAAGGGAATTTAATGATCTATGATTCATGTTACATTCTGAATTAAGTGTCTCTCTCTAGTTAGACTATCTTGTGGTCAGGCTGACCCCAGTACTACTGGCGTCTTAACTATCTTTTAGACTGTCCTTCAGCCTTAATCATATCCACAACCCCCTTCCTATCTGACGGTCGGACTGACCCAGATCTGAAAGTCATCTAAACACCTTCTTAGTGGAGGCCACTTCTTGGAGTTTCTCACCCCATCTTTAAGACCAATCATCTAGTTGTTGATTCTACCTTAGTCCAATCATTTTACCCCACACCATCACTCTCTTCTTCCACAACATCTCATTGTTCTATTTGAACTTCTATATTATTAATAAACTTTAGAGCATCTTCTTGACACCTGTGTGTTGTGAATTTGTTCTCCGAGATCTCGTAGCGAGGCATACTGAGGGCTGAACTAATGGATACTTAGTGCAGTTTTGTGCCCCTGGTATATCTGTGGTACAGATTCCTGCGCTGGGATGCATGAAGATCTGATCATAGGTTCTGCCGTTTACCTGCATTTTGATTCAGCACATGATCAGATCAGGTACAGTCCACATGCTGCTCTAAACGGTAATGGGTGTGCTTGTGTGGTGTCAGGCCACACAAGAGTTTGAAGCTAATTGCAAGCTATGTTCCACCCATGATTCATGCATCAACTGCAAGAGTAAGAAGCATTAGAGTACGCAAAATACATCTGTCTCAGAACGAATCAAAAGAAAGAAACGAACACAAAAAAACCCCAGCAGCAACATTTGTTTTTATTTTGGAGGCTAAAAATGCCTCCTTCAGCGTTGCGATGAGACCAGTTATTTCCGATGCTAACGGGTACGATAATGGCGCTGTAGACTCACATAGTAAAACACTTGGGGTCTCCCACGCATTGCTGAGGAACACGGGTCAGAGAGCACTAGCCAGTTTCACTGAGATCCAAATCTGAACTCTATACACGTATCTCGCCTAGGAATGGTAAATGAATGCAGACAACCCTAATGTTAATTGGAATCGGGAGCGACTACAGACAGTATAGTGCAGCTGTCACTGTCTTGTGATTGCACTCGTTCCTCTGGGAACTTAATGCATGTTGCAGGGGTTCAGAAATGCTGTGGTCAGTTTCCTGCCCATCGATACGCTGCTCTTGTGCATTTCCTTTAGCCTCTGCACACCTTTTAGTCCCTGTGTGAGTGGGTGTGTTGAAGTGCTTAGGGTTGATTCTGTTATCTGGGTGTTGAGTTCTTGCTTTCGGTTCTCCCGGTGCCGATATGGTACCGCGTCGGCCGTTTTAACGCCGTTCTTGTTTTCACTAGAGCGTAAAACCAGCTGCAAAACTACACCAGCACTGGAACTCGAACAGGGCAGTGTTTTTATCTCGGTAGTGCCCGTGGTTGAGTGTGGGATGGTTAGTCATGGATACAGAGTCAGATCTTTTGCCAGCTGCTGCCTCCGCTGGCGTTTGTGAGTGGGTTGGTAGAGAGTGGCTTGGCGGTGTGGGCACTGGGTCTTTTTCAAGAGCGAGTATCCCTACAAGCTCACTGTGGCTAGAGGAGAGATGCTCTGTGCATGTTCCGTGCTGGAAGAAGAGGTCTCTGCTACGTGCTAACGGCCCGGCATGATTGAGCTGAATTCTAATCATACTGCATGTGGTGCCAAGGGGCATGAAACCAAAAAGCCAGTGTGTGTGTGTGTGTGTGTGTGTGTCTGTCCCCCCACCTCCCCTCTCCACTGCGGAAACCTCACTCCACCCGTTCATGCCTCCCATGCCCAAAAGGATTGGACACGTTAATGAGAGCTGGATGTTTGGAGCATAAAGGACAACTCACTGTCCTGTCAGCCTTAAAACCTCGGAACTCAAACTCGAAATGCATGGACGATTGCTACCTTTCTGTCTCGGCTGGCTGTCGGGGCTTTGATGTACTTTGATTCTGCTGGAAAGAGTCACCGTTGACGAAATAGTTTCCCTCCCCCTTACTCCTTGAATTAAACTGTCGGGATTTCGGCCTCTGCTTTCTTCATTGTTGCATTTTTCACTGAACACCATATCGGACTGAAAGGAGCCCCAGCACTTTGTGTTCCACTGTAACAAAGCACTCCTGATCTGAAGCCTGGAGTAATGAACAGTGGTGCTGAGGACGACAGCCCCTAGCCGAAGGCAGGCTGCGCTGGGATCAGTTCAGAGTGAGCCAGCGAATTAGCCCGGGGTCCGGCTGATGGCCCCGACTCCCTCTCTCGGCAGCCTTTCTCGTGGGTGCTGGAGAGCAAAGCGTTGCACCATTGCGTGCCGACCTGCCTGTACGTGTGGATCAGGGATGAGCCTGACCTCCATCAAGAGCTTCATATGGCGTTAAACACTCATGGGCTCGGGGTTTGGATTTAATGGCTTTAATTGTAGGCAGCGTTGCAAAAGCGCTCGCGTTCCTGGAACAAAGACAATATACACCGTGTGCAGAACCGAAGGGTCGTTTTCTGGTCGACATCATAACAACAAGGATGATGCTTCAGTATGTTTCATGTGTGTATTGAATAATTCATTCCCTGATGAGTGTGTCATCACAGAATAGTTAGAAACCAGTACCGTGGCTTTGGAAAGAAGTGAGAAAAGTATAGTAGCTTGTGTCAGGGTGCGGTAGATACTTTCAATTGTCCCAGTAGCTTTTGTAATAATGTGGTGATGATTTGGGTTAAATGCTCAGGGAGGTTATTTGAATTTGTGAAGGTGATGGATTATAAACTCCACCACCAGCAGTTAAGAAGCTTTGGTCTTTCAGTGAAACTGTACCTCTTAGATCCTGACCAGTTAAAGTCACCATGCAGAAGAGTGGACCAGGACGTCTGCTGTTGCACGCTAATTATTCTCAATGCACGTTTAACCTACATGACTCGGGAGGAATGAAATACAGAGGAGCAAACATTACAGTTCAAGCCCCTGCAGTTCATAATCACATTTGTTCTTTCAGTTTGGCCTCTGACATCAGTTTGATTTAATCATGTGCACCCCACTGAACTTGCTTCAGGGATCAGGGACTCTTAAAAAGAACTGTCAAGAGTCTCCGTGGTTACTAATGGTTTTAATTTATAATTTATTCCTCTAATGATGTCCTTTTAGAAATTCTATATTTTAACATAGCCTGTTTCTTTTGGTTCCTTGCAGCTTTAAACTTGCATGCTGATAGCTTTATAATTGGTGCCTAGGAACTTGGTAATGCATGCGTTTTGGTTTCGTGTCTCCAGGCTTGCTGGTGATGAGTGGGTAGATGTGTAGGCGTTGCTGGCGAGGCCTGAGGAGCCAGGCTCTGCACACATGTCCGCTGACCTTTGGCCTTCGGGTCATGCTGCAGGGGAGAGCGGTGAGAGCGGGCCATGAACCATTTAAGAGAAGTGCTGTGGAGGGTGAAGAACATAACAGGCAAACTGTGTGTGTGTGTGTGTGTGTGTGTGTGTGGAGTGGAGTGGGATGCTGCAGTGAAGTTGCCTTCCCTTGCATTATATCCAGATGTGCATCAAGAAGGTTTTTTTTTTCTTCCCGTTTTTTGCGTGGACGGAAAAGACGTGATGGCCCGCGGGGAGGTGTAGAACGGAAGGAGGAGCTTACAGTGGAGGCTGGACCTAAAATACAGGGAAGGGAGGGGGGAGGGCCCACACAGGCTGCCGTGGGACGGGCTCCGTGTATGTGGATGGACAGAGGCTTAACATTAACTGCTTGTTTAACGTTGTGCACTGTGAACAAAGAGGCAAGATGATGGATCTTCACGCAGAGGCCCTTTCTTCCTTCGCCTCCGTTGAGCCGCACCCTTCCACGTCAGTCCCCAAGAGGAGTCTTTATTTAGACAGAATGATAAAGTCTTTGTTCGTGTGTCTCTCTGGGGAATAATCCGTCCCCATGGGCCTACACTTTCCCTCTCCACTCCAAACTTTTCTAATGAAATACATTTATCATCCGCAAACAGAAGACAGACAGATGAAATTGTGTGTTTCGCAGCAGATAATTACCAAATCCGCCTGCTTTCTCCGTCCTTTCATACCTGCTCCCTCCCCCTATGCCGTGCACTATTGACGGCTTAATAAATTTGCCCCACAGCCTGAAATTAGCTTGATCGTATCTGTCACCAGTCCTTTGCAAGTATTGATTTAGGATATTAAGCCTGTCAGTGTGCATACAAAAGTTGCAGGCTGACCGAGGTGGCAGTCCCTCCCTCGCTTTTTTCCCTTTCATGCTATGGCCGTGTACGTGGGTGTGAAGGAAAGCTGTGCTCTTCGTTCACAGGTGTGGGTGTGGGAAGAGTTTTGATGTTAATAAATGTATTTACTCAACGCTGAAACATTGTGTGCCTGCTTGAGGAGATCCTCCACACCCCACCCACGATTCCAGGTTTAATCCACAGTGCTCTTATTATTAAAAACCAAACAACTGCAAAACCAGACTGACTGTCCTATATTATTTGTACTTGAAACACAGGAAGGAGAATTAAGACAAAATAAAAGTCTTCATTTGCCTTTTATGCTTCCTTTTTTGCACGCTTTAAAGTTGCACATGTGGCTAGTCATCTACTGGTAAGCCAGGAAGTGGGTTATAGGCCTTAATCAAAGATTATATACCATCCACCAATATTCAGCAGTGAGTGGTCATGAACACAACACGATAGTGTGGGTGGAAGATGATGTGTGTCGACTCTCGCCACCAGAGCTGCAGGTTAACGTTCAGAATCTTCTGGAGTCTAGGGCTGCATGTGTTGCATAAAGCCCTTAAGCCTTTAATCAAAAACAGATCAAATTGTGCAAACATTAAACTTTGGTTTGATATCTGCCTGTTTATTTGGCTCTTATTCTTGCGAAACACAAGGCTGAACGTGTAACTCAGTTTGTAGGCATCTGCTGAGCTGTCAACCCAACAAATTTAACGTTCAAAGTCACATAAAGCTTTTCCCATGAACCTTGGTCCTTCAAACATGCTGAAATACAGTGCTGAGTAACCAGTCAGATGTCTCTCCCTGTTCTTCTCCCTGAACGGTCAGGGTTAGGGAGGTGTGTTGGTAATCAGACCTGCTCCTGGCCTTGAGAGGCTTTATCGACCTGATACTATAGTAAACTATTGTGATTCAACAAAGGGCTGCAACTGGCTTACTGAATACCCAGTGCTTCTACCTTTTGACTGGGCTCACATTGTGGCAGAACCCCCCCCCCCCCCTTCATCCTCTTCCCCTTGTGTGTGTTCTGGAAAACTGGGAAGCATCTGATGGTTGTTTACAGCACTGTCAATCAAGCCAGCTCCTCCCCCTCAGGCAGCTCACCTGCCTCCAGTCCTGGAAAGAGATGCTCTTTGCACATGTGAAAGGTTGTTGTGATGGTGTGTGTCACAGCAAACGAGAGATTTATCTAGTTCATTTCATGTATGTTAAAATTCCCAGTTAGAGCAGATACCTAATTCCCACCACAAACCCTTCTAAAACATGCAGTCAAAATATTCTGGATTTTCTTTTGAGATGTACAGTACAAATTCACTGGAACCTTGAAATCGGGGGTCACTTGATTATTCTATTTATTCTATTTGTGAAATGATGATTTATTGTATAAATAAGCAGACGACCTTTGTGGTAAGACTCACAAAAACGTTTTTTTTTCCATTTGAATTGGTTTTTGATGTGCAAGACTGGCAGCTTTAGTTAGTGATTTATTTGTATGCTGTTGATGACTGCACAGGACTTGTTCTCATTCAGCTGCTTAATTCACATTTTCAGATTAGAATTGTTCTATTACAGTCACCCTTTGATGGAGTGTTATATTGGATATGAACTGATTAATGTCTAAAAAAGATATTTTTTCCATCAACTACTAATTAGTTACAATGCGGTTCTATTTTAATGATGAGATCCAGGTTGTTTATGTTCCCTGTAATTACATTTTCTTTTCTTGCAAACAATCATTGTTCCAGAGGTCCTGGTAATACCTTCTGTATGCTCTGAAAACATATCATGATATTATTTATTACGATAGCAAAAACATAGTTCCATATCACTGACCCCTAGTTTGTCAAATAGCCTTCAAAAGTCATGGCCACTGTGAGAGCTGCTAGTAAATCACCCGTCTTCACCGTCGTTCGTGTGATCCATCTGCACAAGATGCTCCTGGTGATGTGTTTTTCTGATTTTTTTCACTCTTGTCTGCAAAGGTGAAACTCTTTGTTTTGCTTTTGCTTGGCCTCTTAGTGCTGAGGCAGATAACCCACAGTCTGAAAACGACTACTGCTGCCTGCAGCAGGTCCTACTCCAGCCCCAGAGGGTCACACAAGTGCAGATCAGTGTTTTTTTCCCAGCTCCAACACACCAGACTTAGCCCAGGATCAGTTTGATAATTAGTTCAAACGGGGGAAAGCTGGAAACCTTGCTGGGCAATGGTTCTTCAGGGGTGGAGCCTGACACCTGAAATCTGACCAGCCCTTGTTCTAAGACGGCCAATTGATCTCTAGTGGAGGTGTTTGGCTTGAGTGCAACTCAAAACTTTTTTGAAAGCAGCTCTGATTTGGAGGCAGAACACACATTATAGCTAGACACATAATTGGTTAACAGCCAATGGGTGGAGATTAATGTGATTGGTTAACAAGCAAGAGGTGGACATTATTTAAATACTGCACGTTTTCCCCATGGTTCCTCTGTAGAAACTGCCAGAAATTGCTTTACGAACAAGTATGTAACAAAATTCTACAGCAGCATCACCAGAGCATTTATGCTTTTAGTTAGTTTAAATATACTGGTCATGTCCAACAAAACCAAACTTTTACAATTATTAGGACACTATTAGACACATCAGCAACTATCCAAAACACTTATTAGCATAAAGTGGTAGCTAAAATCATTCCACCCTTATCCTGGGAGCATGTTATTCCATGTTGATCCCTGACTTAGCCATTTATATAACAGTCTGCACCTTCCTCAGAGGCAGTCAAGTACTATTCCACTTTATTATCTGCCTCAGAAGCATTAGTGCATTTATATATAATTCTACAGCTTCCTCACAGAGAATGTTATCACCATGGCAACGTTTACATGGCTGCATGTGCTAGTTGCAATACTGCCAACCAATTACAAACCAATAAGGACCGTTCTGCCTCCAAGCCAGAGGTGCTTTCAGAACAGTTTTGAGTTGTGACCATACCTTCTGTTTTGAATTGTCATGTTGCATTCAGAACAGTTTCGAGTTGTGATCTTACCCATCAGCATGTGTTCAGTGCACTAATCGGTTAGGAACAATGGTCTGTTTAGGTAATACTGCAAACTGAGTTAATGGTCTATGGCTTCTAGCTAGAGAGGCTAGAGGGCTACGAGGTAATTCAGTGGAGTTACTTCTGCCCGTTGTCATGGTCTAATTGTGACTAAAATGTCATTCTACAGACCATGCCTAGACTCTGTTGAATTATTTCGTGCTCATGAAATGTCATGAAATGTCAAGTAGTCTTTTACTTGTTAAAATATATAAATCTGTATAATCTCTTCTTGCTTGAAATGTATTCAGTTTATGTTATTTTTTCCTTTTCTATTTTAAGAAACCATGATCGGCTAGTTGGTGAAAGAAAGCGTCTTAAATACTTTACAGTTGGGCTGTAGCCACACATCTATGATTAAACATCACTTGTAGTCTTATATGTGCATTTAAGCAAATAGTAACAACTTAAACAAATTCCTTCAGCTTGATTTAAACTGATTTAGACATTAGTAAATGTTAAAAGCTTATCACCTGGAAAAACGCAGACATGTATGTAGAGTATATTTTGGAGAGTTTGTTTTTAAGGCATAGCAGTTATTTTCTTTTAGCTAAACAAATATAAAAAAAATAGTTTATAATAAAAATATATTATAATTAGTTTTATAAAATACAGAATAGTTGTTTGGCTTTGCTTAAACGGCCATTGAAACTGTAGCTGAATTGCCCCATAAACGTGTGAAACCTGCGGCATATTGAAACTCTCTGCATAGCAAACATGGTTCTGGTTCCCAATTAGACCTTTAGTGTGCTGATGCTCAGTTTTTTTTTTTTTTTAGAAATTGCAAATGGGGTTCAGTAAGGATCTATACTTGGGCTTTTGTGTTTTAATGAGGCTGAGAATTTGAATGCATCTTTATACGGTTGACACAGTAATTAATTTCTGTAAATCTATGCAATTGTTGCAGTGGACAATTAGCATAAAGACTTTAACTTGATGCAGGAAATCCACTTCTCTGGTTTCTCAGACCTTCTGCTTAACGAAGGGAGGACAATTACCTGCTACTCTGATGCACTTTCAAAAGTGCTGAGCATATATGCACCGTGAAAAAGAAATCCAACGGTAAATTTGGGGCCTTATAGAAATATTAGGGTATTTGGACTGATCGCACAAACAGGAGGTTTACCAAAAAGTTACCAATAATTTTTCTTTGTTTTTTTTAAGAGTTTGCATTAGGCCTGTGCTTCACTGTATGATTCAATACAAGGGCCGTCACTAATCAAGCCAGTTGGGTACGTTTGGGTAACAATAACACATTCACAGCATTTAGCAGACACTCTCTGAATAACTTGCATGTTTATTAGTATTACAGTATCTGTGCACCCTGGGAATCAATCTTACAATGTCCATATTGCTTTACAACTTGCTTTATCTGCTGTATGGTGAGCTACATGAGCACTAAGGTAACCAAACTTGTATTTGTTACATGTGACAAATTTGAGGTTGGGGGGGGGGGGGGGGGGGGGGGGGGGGGGGGGGGGGGGGGGGGGGGGGGGGGGGGGGGGGGGGGGGGGG
>JAOYMR010000009.1:15161395-15188451 GCA_025802075.1 Tenebrosternarchus preto | reverse complement strand
ACAAGAAATCAACTTCCTAAGCACAAAAAATCCTGATATTCACTGCATAGCCCGTGATGAATTCCCACAGCCTGGACGAGGGGTGGGGGGGTTAATAATTTAGCAGCTTTTGCCACTTCAGCTCTTTACTGAAGCTGAACATGTTGCTGGACTGCTGTTAATTCAGCATGTTGGAAGCTAGAGGATCATTCCAACACGCATATACACACACACAAACACACACCACACACACACAGACTCACACACCTTTGCTCACACACAACCACACATACACACTGGCTCACACACAACCACACATTTCCAAACCACACATACACAAACACAAACACACACAGAGAGGAAGAGGGACATAATTGTCATCCTGGATGTTAACAGAACTGTTCAAATGCAACAAACATCTTCCCCCTTGTAAATTTGTCCTGGTTTTAGATTCCTAGAGTAATACTTCAACAATGCTGATGCGGCTAATGGTTCTCATTGGGCGCTGTAGGACCCATTAGCATAATGCTAACCAGTGTTTAAAGTTTTGGGGAACCAGTGTTTTGACCTTGCACACTTGCCTTATGTACATGGTGCGAAAAGCACAGTTTCCGTCATTTGCATTCATGTAAAGTGCAACTCCACCGTTAGGTCTGGTACTGTCAAATGAGCTGCTCTCCTGCAACTTCCCAGCATGCACTGGAGTGACTCCTTACCTCCCTCACACTGTTCTTGTACAGACCGTGTAGCTCTTCATGGCCAAAGATAAACATGAGCTGCAACAACTGCAAGTAGCTCTGAAATCTGCCACGTTAGGCCGTGCCATCCAAGCACGTTATGAATAATTCAATCCACGCGTCCTAAATAAACGTGAATTACACAAAGAGTCACGTATCTGTTGCAGAAGCTGTGCTAAGTGAGACTGTAGGTGATGGGGAAATGCAGATTTTAATGGTGTGTGCGTTGTGAATAGCAATTGTTTTTAAGGTTGCAGTCTGATGTTTTTCCTTGGCAGTGTACGTTTGCCAGGTGAACCTTATTTCCCTACAACACCCTGCGTAGCTGCACACTGGGGCAACTCTCTGCCAATCACCGCGCCGCGAGGAGTCACACGCAGTTCGTGGGTTCATGCAGCTTTAATGGCTCAGAGGGGATCTGGTGAGAGACTTCCTTCATTTGTAAAGTGGCTCACTACACCTGAGACCATATAGAAGTATGCTGAGGAGATGGGGAAGGAGGAATAGACAGACAGACAGGCAGACAGACAGGCAGACAGACAGGCAGACAGACAGGCAGACAAGACAGACAGGCAGACAGACAGGCAGACAGACAGGGAGGCAGGGAGGCAGGCAGGGAGGCAGGCAGGGAGGCAGGCAGGGAGGCAGGCAGGGAGACAGGCAGGGAGACAGGCAGGGAGACAGGCACACACATTCTTAACCTACAGGGTGAACTTCTCAGAAGCACGTTGGGATATTGACTGGGCATCTGTGCAGTTCTCCCTGTACTCTAAACCCTTTTTTTTCTGTAGGGTTTAGCTGCCTTGCTCCTCTTTCTCCATCTGCTTCTCCAACACCTCCTCTCCTTTTTGCTCTCTTATCCTCTCTCCTTGTCGTTTTCTGCTCCTTTCTCGCTCCCTCCCAACTCATGTTGAGAGCAGATCTGTTGTAACACCGTTTCCATACAGCTCCTCCCTCCCCCCCCCCACCCGTCTTCCTCCCTTCCTGGCTCTGTGATTGGCTGGGAGTGGCCACGGCTGCTGTGCCCATGAGGAGGAGCAGCTCCATGTCCTGCAGAGCGACTTCTGCTCCTCCACGGCCGCGCTGCTCGAGGCCCCGCCGCCTGTCCCGCTGCCTGCCGTGTCGCCCGGCCCGCACCTCGCCATCTGTCACCTACGCCACACTCACACACACACACACACACACTCAAACGTTCACACACACACACACGCATTCACACGCCCACACGTGTTCATACACACACATACACACTCACTCACACACTTGTATGCACACATATCCGCATTCAAACAGCCTCGTTGCATCTGAGAGCACAGCCAAGAGTGTGTGTGTGTGTGTGTGTGTGTGTGTGTGTCCCTTGCCCCTGGTGCACTGATGGGCTGTTCTTTATGCGCCCAGGCATGTGCTGTATGGGGGTGTGTTCAGAGCCGTGCTTTATGGTGGTGCCCTGAAGCTCTCGCTGTGAACTTTCCCAGGAGCTCCTTTTCTCCTTCCGTTTCATTGTTCCATTGTTCCTCCTGTGTTATCTCCCTCCCCCTAGTCCTCTCCACGTCTCTCGTTTGGCTAATTGGCAATTGTTTGTAAAACAAAGCAGCAGCAGGGCCAACTGGGTGCAAAAGTCCATCCCTGTAGACGTCACCACACGATGGAGAGGATGTGGACTCTCTCTGTAGAAGAGTGTGTGTGTGTGTGTGTGTGTGTGTGTGTGTGTGTGTGTGTGTGTGTGTGTGTGTGGTTGCTTTATCTGAGGAGATGGAAAACTCATAACAACATTCTGGGAACAGTTGACTCCATCAGTGCTCATCTCTCCTCCACCACACCAGCACCACCCTCCTACGAGCCTGCGTACATGTGCACGTGGAGGACCAGTTGCCCAACACTTTGTGGTCTCCTCGATTTACTTACGGCTCTTTCTGCTCAACGGCTCTGGGCTTCGCTGTTACTACAAACTCTGCGGGGAGCCTAGCGAAGATGCTGAAGCATGGCGTGTGTGCTCTGGGGATTCTGCGTGTGCTTTGCGTGGAGCGTGGCTAATGAAAACAAAAACGCTTCAAGAGATTCACTGGACTTCAGGAGGGAGCTTTGTTTGTCGCCATGTATCTGCATGTGTGGTGCGTGAGACGAGTGAAGGTGAGAGGATTTTTTTTTTTTAACGAGAAATTAAATGCAGGTTGCTGTTGTAGAGCAATAGAAGTGGTAGTCATGTGACATCATCTGTTCTGGAGGTTTCAAAGATTAGGCTCATAAGTTCTGGAATCAGTTATGAGAACCCTGTGTTCTTTTCATTGCTGTAAACAATACCTTTCACATACTTACACCTGAAAGGTGCAAATTCTACTTGGCTCATGCGACACCTGAAGCCATCTTAGCGAGAAGATGTTGTGATCTCGTGTAAGCGGGCCACGAAGAGCAAGAAGCAGCCCCGTGCTTGGCTTTCTCTGTAACTGTTCCAGCACCCGCGTTCCAAGCTGGAGTTCCTGGGAAATGGACATCAGATGTGAGCAGCCTGGGTGCGCTCAGCACAGACGGTTGGGTGTTATGAGGCGACATGGTCTCAGCCCCGATGGGCGTGGTCTCATGCCCGGTGGGCGTGGTCTCCTGCCCGGTGGGCGTGGTCTCAGCCTGTGTGGGTGTACTCTCAGCCCATCTCTCACCCTCCCTGTGTGGCCCTGGTTTTCCGCTACGCTGCTATACGCCTTCAACCCTCCTCTCTCCGCTTATCTCCCTATCCAGCAAGTGCACATCACTCTTGCCGCTGATTTAATGAAACTCGCCCTCTCTCCACAGCTGCCATTTTTGTACTTTTCCTCCCTGCCCATCTCTCTCTCTCTCTCTCTCTCTCTTTCTGTTTCTCTCTGCCTGTCTTCTCTCGCTTTCTCATTTTTTCTCACTCTCTCTCATTCTACATCTCTCTCCATCTTCTCTCTACAGCCCCATCTCTGCCTGCCTTTGTCTGTCACTCTCTTGCTCTCTCTTTCCCTCTCCCTCTTCAGTCTGCTACTCATTGCTTCTCAGAGTGTCTGTTATATCTGCTTTTGGGATGGGAAGATCTCCCAGTAGCTACAGAAAGTGTTCTTTAGGGTGTTCTTTGGATATGTGTGAGTCTATGTGTTTTGGGCATGTGGATGTAAGTGATTTATGTTGTCTGTACTTTTTTTAACTTTGTTTTAGAAATAAAGGTGTGACAAAGACTGAGGGAAGCAACCATTTCCTGTCTCAAACCCGAGTTTTATGGACAGTAAACGTATGGTCTGATCACCAGACCAGTGAGATAACCGACACGCCTACTGTCTCACCTGAATGAGAATCTCTGTCCCAATGACCTCCCTGTTTCCATCTTCCCACCCTCTTCTTCAGGGGTGATGTTCTCTGTAACAAAAAGTTATTTATTTTTTTGTTTGTTTGGATTTTTTTTTAAAGAAAGTTGAGGTCAGCACAATATATTGTTTGCTAATTGTTATCCCGATATTGGTTTCCGCGGTGATATTGCACAAGGCCGCAGTATGCAAATAATCCATGCAAAAGCAATAAAAATCTGCCAGCATCCTGACCAGCTGTGACGTTCCAGAAGAGTTGCTCTCTGTGCATTTCCACCAATCACGGCATTCGCCCGCAAATGGAAAGGATTTTGTCCCAAATAATGCAGATCCATATTAATCTCATGTTACACCAAATCCCATCAAGGATTCAGCGATCTGTGTACTAGTAATATCTTTGATTGTGTTGTTTTCAATGGGTCTGTGAAATGATTGGATGTGAGTGTGTGAGTACACAGAGCTTGGACACCCAGCGACAGTGGACTAACTGAGAGATGTAGGGGCCCCTGGATTCAAGTCAATGTTTGAGCTCTACCTTCACTGCAAAATGATATGTTACAACTGCTCCTACCAGAAAGAGTAACATAGAGAATGTAAAGACCAGTGTGCAGTGTCCATTACAACAAAGGATGGCAAGTGTTCCCAGGAGGGATTGTAGAGGGTGTAATATCAAACCTTAAGGAATACAGACAGCAGGAAAAGGACAGAAGCTTCATCTGAGAGCGTGGACAATAGAGAGGGACAGCAGATGATATCAAAGCTTACAGCTGTACTTAATAGACATCACAGAATCACAGTAAGTGTTTCTGCAGTAGAGAGAGCATGTAATGTTAGACCTTAAAAACAAAGAGAATATATGATCTCTCAGCCATCTATTTTGAGAGAGAGAGAGAGAGATACCTCAGAGAGATACCTCAGAGAGATACCTAAGTAGCAACTGTGGCAAAGTCACACACAATGCAAATGTCCAACACATAGAGGTCTGATGCCAAACAAGTCAGACTTCACACTGGGATCAGGCCTTTCAGCTTTAATAATTAATGAACATTCATTATTATTATTGTTTTATGTTATAATTTTATTTGTATGTAAATATTTCATAAGTCTATCTGCATGCTTTTCCCAACTCTCTCTCTCTCTCTCTCTCTCTCTCTCTCTCTGTTTCTTTCTTTCTCTGTTGGCAATTCATAAAATAGAAAAAACTCACTTAGCTATTGTTTAGCCTACTGCCTACTCTTCTATAGTAATTATAGAGCTTATAGTCGTTATAGAGCTAGCATTTCTAGATGCTCTATTAACCTAGATATTCATTTGGTCCCACTTTCAGGACAAGCCCAACAGATCTGTAAATGATAAATCTGAGCACACACAAATTTGTGATTCTTCAAGCAACTAAGCGAAGCAGTTTGAGCAAAGCAGTTTATAGCAACTGAGAAAAAAACTGCGACATCTGCAACATCTCCATGCATGTTTGGTTCTTTCTGTGAAGGAAAAGCGAGTGAGTGATTTTAGGTTCAAGTCAGCTTCATACCTGAATTTGGCAGTACAGGCTGAACTGTTCATGTTGGGGTTCGGTTGGGGTTGGGTTCAGGTTAGGGTTAGGTTGGGGTCAGGGTCAGGGGTTCTGAAGGTCTCAGGTACTTGCCCGTTTCAGACTGACGTTTTCAGGCATGTGAAGAGTTTGACGTCCATGTCCTGACACGATCCTGTCTCAATCGTAGCACGATGAGGCTCGGGCCCTTCAGGTTCGCCTCGCTGAGCGGGATAAACGCAGCGGGATAAACGCTGCGGGCATTGCAGCTGCTTTTGCAGATGAGGCCTTTTTGTGATCACTATCGGAGCTGTTTCTTCCACTACGTTAGCTGCCTCGGCTTCTCCTACTGGGAAGGATGACAGTCTAGTGGTTGTCGCCTGTGTACCTGGGACAGACGCTGGAGCTTCATTGACCGGTTTGAAAAGCCCAGTAAGGGGCTGAATTTTCAGTGTTTCATTTTGTGTGCTAAATACAAACAAAAATACTAAACCAAGCTCATCTGTCATCAAAATGTCCAACATTTCCAAATTCAATCCACTCTAGTTTTGTGAACTGAATATAAAAGGGCTTCGCTGATCCGAACATGTATTAAAAATTCAGAGACTATATATATGTATATATTCATACATTTTATATATACATATATTCGTATATATTTTTTTATAACTTTTTCGGTGCCCTAGCACCTGGGGTCCTGGGCTACAGCTGTGGATAAGCTCAACCTTGCCAAGCTGAATGGCAGATTTGAGCCTTCAGTGGTCCAAGATATTATTGGATGTCTATGATAGCAGCAATGTTGACGTGTGTGTGTGTGTGTGATTATGCACCTCTGTGTGTCCCGTGTGTGTTTATGTGCACACGCCTGGGTGTGCCTGCGTGTGTTTGTGTGTGTGTGGGTGTGGGTGTGGGTGTGCCTGCGTGTGTGTGTGTGTGTGTGTGTGTGTTTGTGTGTTTTCTATCAGGCTCCCTCAGCAGCGACTGCTCCAGCTTGTCTAATTAACCTGCCACAGACAGCCCTGTGTACCAACAGGTGGCAAGATCAGGGAGGTGTGAGTGACTGGATCACAGCCAGCCATCCTAATTACATAACCCCTCTTCTCACCTTCCATACACCTCCCTTCTCACACTATAGAACCTGCTAGATCTTTATGACTGGGAGCCGTCACGTGACTCTACTAAACCCTGCGTACGTCTCTAAAACATAACTGGTGCGCAGAAGAATAGTGTAAGTGAGATTGCAGCATCACGTTAGGAAGGAGCGCTGACATTTCCTCTGACGTGTTTGCTTCGCCACGTGCGTGAGCGAGCGCCGTGCCTTTTTGCGTTTGAGTGAGATGTCCAGCGTGAGGAAGCCGGGCGTGTTTGTGTCGGATCGTGTTGTGTCTGGGTGGAAGCTGCGTGCTGGGTTTAACATTTCACGATCCTCATTAGTGCTCAGCTGGGCGGGAGGAACAGCTTTTGAAGAGGGACAAATAAACCGAAGCCCCATAGAGCCGATACTCCCACTGCCTGTGCACGGAACACTGAGGCTCATATAGGAACCGGGATCATTGATATCCGATAGAGGTTGGAATGTGATGGGCTCTGTGTTGACCTGTTCCACAATAATCCTGTTAATTTTAGCCAGGCTTTATCTCATGTTAGCTGGGAAGATGTGGTTTCATGGAAAGCTGCTTTTTGGGATACTGCAGGATCCAGTCTCACTTAGATAGATGACATGTGTTTTGACTTTGCAAGCAGTGGCAAGATTGAAAACAGCAAAGTCCTGCCATTTGCACTGAAATGCATTATAAACTGCTCTGTCAGGCATTTCACGATAGAAAAAGAGAGACCAAGAGAGAGAAGAGAGAGAGAGAGACATGGAGAGAGAGAGAGAGAGAGAGAGAGAGAGAGAGAGAGAGAGAGAGAGAGTACAAGCGCTTGACTGGATTTCTATTTGGAATTGCAGACGGATATCCTGCCAGGCACCGCTGGAGGTTGCCATCATCATTTCAGGAACCATCCATTACCCAGAAACGAGTTCTCCGCTGTTCCTGAGGCTCAGCTCTTTTACCACTGTCTTGCTCTTGGCCTTCGTCTTCCTCATGCAACTCTGATGGAGATCCGCCGCAGTAGATCTGCCTCCTTCTGTCTGTCAGCATCAGCTTCGTATTGATTTTAATCTTCCAGTTCACGGATGCGAGCTCCCATAAGACAAGGGTGGGTGCTTTGCTGCTTAAAGCAGTCATGGAATAGATCGTTCCCTGCTCTTTTATTTCCTAGCTGTGCAGGGAGGTGCACATCAGGGTGGCGAGCACCTGCGGCTACAGAGATCCCCCCTCCAGAGCAAGAGGAGCCTGTTAGCTTAGTCTGAACATTCCCAACCTCCCTCTCCCGCCCTCCCTCTCTCCCCCTCTACCTCTTTCTCCCTCTGTCTTCGTGGGATTCCCCCTGTAGCAGGCTAATGGCCCGCCGCGACAGAGACGGCAATTCTTCGTGACAGCGAGCGCACGTGAACGTGCGTTACTGCAGCTGAAGCGGCAGGTGGGGAGGTCGATTGCCGCATGTGGGAATAGCAGCAGGTAGAGACCAAGTGACCTCCTGCTGAGTGCTGAACTTCTGACGCCTCATTCACTTGGACCGCTCTCCCCTATGGGGGCCTTCAGCTGCGAACTCCTGTCACTCACACTACACGCTGTAGCCTGGGACCCCACAACACCAGCTAGGCCATCAGGTGTAGCATCCCAGTGTTTTAAGGGGCTTGAGTTTCAAGTCCCTGCCATCATCTGTGGGTGAGTGACAGGGGAGAGGGTGAGAGTCCTCACGTTGTTGCCACCCACCTCCATCCTGGTTCGGATACACATGCACACAAACGGTACTCTGAGAAACCTCTGCTTGGAGTACCAGTAGTACGGCTGTCATGGATTTCAGCACCACGGACAGTTCCAGTATTTCTAGAAATATGGCACTCAAGTTCTTCATATTCTCTCCCTTTCCATACCTCCTTTAAATACTTCAGCCTCTGCTTTATTCAATCTTCAAACTTCCTGTCCCTTTCTTACCCTTTTTTATCTGCTATGGTTTATAGTTTATAGATCTTCTTGACTTCTGGCCTCGTTTCCAGCTCCTTTTTCTCACTCTCTTTGAGCTCCCCATCACTCTCAGCATCACCATTGTAGTGAAGCACATCACTCTTCCCCTTTCCTTGCTTTTCATCTCCTTCCTCGTCTTTTCACTGAGCTTTTAATGTCAGCCACATATTCATCTTGATGCGAACAGTTGCCTAGCATGATAAATATTTTATTAGCCGTGCTTGTCTTTTCAAAGAATGAATGTAAAGAAGCAAAGGCAGACGTTCCTCTGTTCCTTTTTGTTTGTATTCGGACCTCCACCACTCCGACCCTACTGCAGAGTAACGGAGATGACCTTACTGCAAAGTAGTAGGAGTTACTGCAGAGTAACGGAGATGACCTTACTGCAAAGTAGTAGGAGTTACTGCAGAATAACGGAGGCTTATAGGGGGCACTACTGCCTGCATGCCTCCCTACTCTACAGTATATGGTTGGTACTATTTTTGTGTGTAGTCACTGAATGTATATTTCTCAACAGTAGGTCAGAGGAGGTTACATGTTATTATGCTGAGGTGTTGGTAGTCGATAGAGCATTAAATCATGGGGAGAAGCACTAAAGTAACCCGTAGGTCCTTTGGGCAAGATTATTCCAACTTTGCCTGGTGTAGTTTTGCTCTATATTTAGCCAATAGAGATGATTGTATTTCTTCTGCTGCAATAGCTAGGAAACCCGTGGGATGGCTTTGTGTGCTTCATTTCTGACATCCTCTTGGTGGAGATGCTGCGGTTCTGCTGTGGTTCTTTGTTGAAATGGGTCAGACTGCAGGATGTGGGCTTAAGTGCTATTCTTGATTAAAAAAAGCCAGTGGACCTCAACAATGGCCAGTGTGTTTTGACTCTAGCTGGGGTTTTTTTGTAGTTTTATTAGCGGTTAGCTAGGCAGGGTAGCAGATCTAAATCATTTCACCGTCAAGCAAGACAAATAACTAAAGGCAGCGAGTTACAATGGTCTAGTGTGACTTAAAGAAAATCGGGACCTTTCCCTCTAGATGCATGTGTACACAAAGAAGTGCTGGTGTGTGAGTGGCCTTCACAGACGTAGCAGTGCTGAGCTTCCAGGGCACTTTGCAGGTAAAGTCCCGGCAGAGGACGTTACCTTGGCCCCTTTCATCGTCGTTTCTCTGATAACTCCACCTGACCTTGAATCACTGCACTCCCAATTGAGATGTACGTATGTTTCGCATGACTGCCTTGGAAGATAAAGTTCATATTTGATGATGCGGTTTGCATGCACGCCTGTCGGGTCTTCTGAGCTTATGAAAATCTTTTTTTCTCTCTCGCTCTCTCTCTCTCTCTCTCTCTCTCTCTCTATCTCTCACTCGCTCACCCTCTCCCGCTCTCTTGATGACACTGGGAAGCTGCTTCATGAAAGTACATGTGTTACACCATAAAGAGTGAGGAATATTGGCCTGCCTTTGCTTTAGAAGGACGCAGTGACCTTTCATTTCTTTCCTTGTTCTGGTCTTGTTCTCTGCTTTTATATAGCCTGGGATGATGTTCAATGCAAGCCCACCAGAGAACAGGATGGACACGAATTAAGCTTTAAAAGAAAGAAAATGTTCTGAAAGACAAATGGAAATCGTTCACAGGTTTGAAGCAGTGATGGTCCATTCGATGTGGCACTTTATTTATCTCGCAGATGTTTAAATCTAAAGTCTCATTTGAGATTTTTCCCATCAAGGTTACAGTCATATTTCTCATGAATGTCTTCTTCTCTTTATGTTTCCCAGAAATCTGTTTTGTATGTTGTTCTGCTTGGTTTTGGTCTGATTTATGTGCAGCAGGGTGCTCGAGCCATCGCTGTGTTTTCCTGTAGCAGCTTCTGATCAACTGCATTCTGAAATCTGGTCTGGCACACTCATATCCAATTAACTGGTAATTGACTGTGGTGATTAAATCAACATCTGGAGAAGGTGAACATATGTACTGATTAGACCTTGCGGTCACGTTGGCCATGTTTTGGTATCAGACGTGTACAACGACTGCCCGGTGCAGTTTGAAAACGTCATGCTGTCCAAAACATTTTTTGTTTGTTTTCATTTCGTGCCTTGTCTGCACGACAGACACATTGCTTTGCGTTATACGGACGCTGCAAGGAAGGAAAATGTTAGTTATGCGAAATGTTCTCTCTGAATCTCACCTTCTCCCTTTTTGTCCTGTTACTAGCCTTATCTTACACCATGTGGGTCACCGCACTCATCTGCAGGTGTGAGAGAGAGATGGGAATAGCCCCTCCGTCCTTTCCTTCATTTTCCCCAGGTTCTCTGCTCCTCTGTGCCGACATCTCAGGTCTCTGGAGACGCCTCTGGGGAAGACAGAGTTTGACATCATAACCTAGTTTGCTGAGAGCAGTGGCTGGTGGTGCGTTAGTGTGGCGTTGTTTGTATGTGTCTGTGTGTGTGTGTGTGTGTGTGTGTGTGTGTGTGTGTGTGTGTGTGTGTGTGTGTGTGTGTGTGTGTGTGTGTGCACGCACATGTGAGTGTGTTGTAGAAGTATGTAGACAGGTCCTTAAGGACCACTTGTTCTAATAGGATGACAACCCCAGCCAAGTGAGATGCCAGTACTGCTTGAAACCACATGCCATCTTTCCACATTCGCTGGGGAAGCCCCATTTACAGGAAGTACTGTGGTCCACCCCCCCCAGCTGTCATTTCCGAAACAAATGACTCAGTCACCGGCTGATTCAGACAAAGGAGAAGAACGTACTGTAAAACCAGGGCGGCAAACTTTCTGGGGCATGGAAGTCAGTGGGCATGGATCGATGGTTTGATCCCCAGAGTTCCCTGTAGTGGCGTCTGGCTGATAAGGGCCTAATCAGCAGATCTGGAGGACAGAGTGGAGCCCAGGGTAGACGGATCAGTCACCTCCTCGCCACAGTGTCTTGTGCAGTGTTGATGGTGCGGAGTTGCGTTGTGCTGTGTGTTTAAGAATAGACCTGTACACATTACCCTTCCCCCACGTCTGGCATAAAAACCAGTGTTGGGATTTGTCTGAGGTGAGTGGGTCTGTGTGTGTGTGTGTGTGTGTGTGTGTGTGTGTGTGCGTGCACGTGTGTGAGGTCAAGGACAGTCTCACATGCCTTGCCTCTGGCTGCTCTCATGTGTACCCTTGTGGCGTTTATTTAAAGAGCTCATCAACCTCGTTCCCCCACATGCACACACACACACACACACACACACACGCGCACACACACGTGCACACAGCCTTATACCCAAAGAGTCCTGCCTCCCAGTCTGCTGGATTAATTAATCTCCTTTCCCCTCCTGATCCAGGAGAGCTGCTGAAAAGGCCCTTGCCGCTCGCCAGTGGGCATCGAGATGCCAGCTCCCTCACATTCATCACCAAGACTTTGGGGAGCGAGTAAGAAAGAAGGAGATATGGAGGAAGAGAAAATGAGAAAAACGATAATACAGGATGGAAGCAGAAGGAGGAAGGGTGAGGGAGGCCTTCTCCCTCCTGACTGCTGCTATGATTAAAAAAAAGGCTGTTACAATTGTTTGGCTGAGAGGTTCACATAATAATGTATATACTGCTGAGGTGAGCACATGGGGTGAGACTGTATAGGGTGTAATGAGGGGTATTGGGTATTTAAAGTATATAGGGGACAGAGAAGGTACTGTAGATTAATAACTACGGATATCACCCCCGACGTTTGCCTGTAAACACCCCTGCGCGTGTTTTCTTTCCACTAGAGAAACTTTCCTCAAGTTAATGGACTGTGATGTCCTAAAGACAGGCAGGGGAATGCAGAAATGTGCGCGTGACACGAGAACGCACAACACGCTACAGAGGAAATGGCAAAGCCCTAATTAATGGATGTTAGAAACGAGGACATAAAGAAATAGGAGGGAAGTGAAAGGGAGGAAGGCGGGGGAGAGCGGGGTGTGAACGTTGTCCTTTGATCAGTGCGACGCCTGAAGAGGCAGAGGCTCCGCATGGCTGCAGCGTGCGTCATTTCGGCGCTAACGTCAATGCTAACAAGCTAACGAGAGCAAAACAAGCCAACTAGTGAAGAGACCCATTATTATGACGATTCAACAGCTGTGTGGGTGGTACGTTTTCTCTGCCCAGTACTCTCTGTTTCTCTTTCTTTCTCTCACTCACACAACTCACAACACGCACGCAGACACTCAATACTGAAGTATTACGCGCTGTGTCTTCCGTCTTCTGCAAACGATAACATTTAGGATATTTCATTCTTTGGTTTCGGTCCCACTGTAAACTCCTGTCAGCGTGAGCACTTTTAATCAGACAGTGTGGAAATGGAAACTTTTTCCACTTGCCTGGTGGGAAACGATCAAAATATCTGTAAATACTTCTCCAGTTGTGCCTGTAAATAAGTGTGACTCAGAGGGGAATATTTCATGGTGGCAAAGAGCTTGCCAGCCACCAGGTGAAAATTATTCTCTGCTTCTGCAAACCCATTGGTATTCTCCTTTATAACACAACACAGCACAGTAGGCCTAGACATGGCCACAGTTTGGCAGAAAATACCTATTTTGGAGGAACAGCTTGTAGTAAAGAAATGAGGTTTAAGACAAGAATGATCTCATGGAGGTACCGAGGAGAAAGGAATGTAACCATTACAGCTGCGCTTTAATGCTGTTCCCTCAGTCACTGTGGGCAACGGCCATGACGGCAGTTATATCCTTCATCACCCCTCTTCATCACTGTTCACCTGTGTTGATCACCTCTCCCAGACTGTTAACTATCATGTACAAAGGGATGTGTCCACAGACCTGCTGCAAAAAGGCGTTTGAAGTGAAGCAAAACACCTGTGGGCCTTTCTTCAATCCCCGAAACCCACATCGGGCTTCCACGTGTGCTGTGTTTATCAAAGCGGACAGAGAGGCATGTCAAAGCAGTGGCGAGATATGGATCTTACCTGTCCAGGCTCTTGTACGGGCGGGACTCCGAGACGCTAATGTCCGGCAAGTCTGGCGTATCGGCTCCCTCCGGAGGCAGAGGGGGTCGCGGAAAGGAGCTGATAACAGCGCCGCTGCCTTCCTAATGGACGGAAGCTTTCACAACGGGCAGCGGAGAGAGCGTGGGATGGAGGAGTCTAGTTAGAGCATGTTACTGTGCGTTTTCAGCGTCCGCTGTAAGGCTTTTGAGATTTGCGCGTGTGATTATGCTTTTAATGCAGCTCATCTTCGGGTTTGTGGTTTAATGAACATGTCATTTGGGCATCTGATTAAATCTAAAAACCTTGGCCTCCATGTGCCCATGTTTGATGATGCTTCAAACTGAGCAAACCACGCTAGACAAAGGAGAAACCAAAGATGAAACTGTAAGTGAGGCAGCGTGTATTCAGAGCCAGTGTATCCAGATATTGTGTCATACCGGTATCACCACAATATTGCATCCAGAGTCTGACATCTCCAAACAAGTACAGCCATGGAATGTAATTATTCTAATTTAAATACCTTTTGTCTGATATGCACAGTGTATTGGATCTTTTTGCAAGTCAATGCAACAAATCTTTCAGTTATAGTAATATTGATCAGCAAGGCTTCTCCTGTTCCTTATCCAGGAGTCTGGACAGTGTTTCCATACCCCGTGCGATTGTAGAACGTTCTTATGAACGTTAAATCCTTAAGCCATAAAAAAAAAGCGCACGTGCTCAAAAGCTTTGCGAACATGTACGAACATGAATTGAATTGGGATCAGGACGTCTTTAATGCTGTCAAACTGCCTTCTGCTTGATTAGTTTTACCTATCAAGCAAGTCAATCTGCCCTGCTTCACTTCATCTTGACATTACTGTGTAACTCCTGACACCAGAAATCAAGTCTAATTACAGTCTAATTCAGACCTAATTTGTGTCTGTGCTGTAGGACATAGGATTTGAAATAAAGTGACTATGTAGATATTAGCTTTAATTTGATACTATATATGAGAATTACACCCCTATTTATACCCTGTCTGCCGTAGAATGCTTTCAAAAGCTGAAATACTGATACCACACTCCCAAATGTACTCAGGAAAATATTCAGTTAAAATACATACAACAGGTAATTTGCAAATAAATGCATTCAGAACACATCTTGACACGTTTAAGATGGATGTGCTGTACAAGTACTCAATAATACTCCTCAAAGTCATGTTCTTCATTATTGGACATTGGTATTTTGCATTATGTAAGCTTTCTAAACAATGAATTTCTTCGTTTTTATCTAGCCAAGTGCTCTTTGTATAAAATGGCACAAAACTAACAAAGCCACATATATCCATTATCTGGGAGAAAGAATGTGGTCCACTGTAGCAAAGCAGACCATCGAGGAGCAGAAAAACTAAAATAACTAAAAACAACAATAACAAAAAAGTATAAATTTAGAATGCTAATATGGCAGACCACCGAAGATCACTATTACTATCCAGGATTTGTGCATAGAGTACTTCTAAACATAGCATCATGTCCTGAGAGGGATTCGAAGATTCAGATCAGGCTCAGATTCCAGATGTCACAATCTAGAGTCTCTGCCTTGAAGCTAGACACCATGGGTGTGCGTGGTCTCACTCATGTTTACTGTTGATGCGGTTCAGTTCATTTCCATCTTGGAAATGATCCTATTTCGGGGGGGGGGAATGTTCCAGCTAATGAACTTCTGAATAGGTGAGAAGTCCATTTGTACATGCTCAATATAAGGAACACAGAAGTGTGAAGTACCACTAGTGGTGTCCTGAGAAATGTGACATTTGCTTGTGAATTTCAATAACACTTTGAAAGTCACTAGGTGGCGCAGTTCCTTGTGATAGTTTTGAGCTGATAAAAAGGAGACAAATAACCTGGAAAGTATAGAGGATTTTTAAAAAATGTGATATATACTGCATTAAACAACTTATGGCATCGAATTTTTCTCTGACTCCCCGCTGAATATTCAGCCTGTTGCAGGCTGAATGCTAAATCTGCTCTTTAACGAAACCCATAATAATAAGCTCTGAAATACACCATAAAGGAGCTCATACAGTGAAGTGTGAGTTGAGGATTCAGAGATGTCCGTGTTCGGTTTTGCACCGCTGACCCTAAAACGTCTGTCAGACTCCCCGAGTCTGTCTGTCTCTCTCTCTCTCTCCTGCTGTGTAGCGAGCACTCACTCAGAGCGCTTCACATCTGGCATGAAAGCTTCAAAACCTGCTTCTATCTCCTCCCTGCTCCACTTTGAAAGGCATCCACATGCTCTCTTATGTGCTTTTGAAGACCCTCCTTCAAAAAGGGAGGACATTCTCATTCATCATAGGCTTTATTACTCATATTAAAGCCTTGCATTAATATGTATCCAGTTGCAAATGGGTGTGTTGATTCCTAAATCGCACCCAACTGAGAAATGGCAGGACAGAGGTGTGTAGGAATGACTGGTGGGGGCATGGAATGAGCTTCTCTGTTTATTTTAAGTCACTCAGCATCCTTGGAAAAACAGGCCAAAGTGTCAGGGAGCAGAGAGAAGATTGGCAGCGGGCGCACGTGTAAGAATGTCACGTGCTTCCTCTTTCTCTCGTCTAGGCATTCTTTCATTTTCTTTTCAAGATTGCTCTGTTCCCTGGACATGCAGAAGTCTGGCATGGATTCGGGAATTCCTTTCTCCCTCCGCTCTCTGGACATGCTCCACTCAGTCCTTCTTCGTACAGGCACAGCGTTCCTTCATTTTCAGACATGCATGCAATTGAAAGCAATTTCACGTGAGTCCCTGTATTCATCAGAGGGATTCGGCATGCAGGACGAGATGCATTCATGGAAAATCATTTTCAGAGAGGGGGTAGGGGTGAAAAATATTCTTCACCCTTCTTGATTTTATGGATCTGTATAGTGGAGTGTTAGCATCTGTAACCTTTGCAAGCATCTGTGTGTGTGTGTGTGTGTGTGTGTGTGTGTGTTTGTTTATGTGAAGTCTTTTGGAGTCTTTGTAAAACAATGGAATAGCCTTTATGGTGGTGGCTCTGGTAAGCTGCAGTCACTTGACTCTGGCTGCCTTTGATTAGGGGTTGAAAGTGGTGTAGGCAGGGCGGGTTCTGGCACGTCCTCCGAGCCGTCGGGCTTTCGGTAAGACCACCGTCCTCTGGCTCTCATCACCCTCACTCACCTGCCTGTGTGTGTCCTCTCAACTCTGCACCTGGCCATGTGGTTGGGCAGAGTGGGGGGAGGGAACAGCTGTGCTCTCTGACACACACACACACACACAAACAGGAGCAGAACTCTCTGTAGAGTAAAATGGAACACAACCAGAAATCAGTGATACCAATGTCATTCTGGATTGTAAAAAAATATCAGCTTTGCCATAGGGAGGAGGTGATAAGCATGGAGGAACTCCATCCATCTCCACCCGCGGGCCCCTGTCTTTGGAGCTGGTTGTTTTATTCTCACAGTGTTCGAGACCTATGGCCTGGACTGCGCATTTGATCTTGAGAAGCTAAAGAACAAGAAATCAATGAAATGCCTACAGAATCCAGTCACCCTCTGTCATTGTGGGAGAGAAAGTCAGTGAAATCTTCATACACAGAATCGCTCAGTCACTACAGAAGAGGAAATCAATTAAATCTATACAGAATCACTTGAGCAATCATTATATTATATATAATATTAATCTTCACTCATAATTGGCTGTGTGCATATAGGAGATGTTTCAGCAATATACCTGCAACTGGATACGTTTAAAAGGTCTCAGTTCATAATTCTTTATTTTTTTTGTGTGAAGCCATTTCTAAGACATATATTTCACCCTTTCTGCTGTGTAGCAAATACCCTTATGGAAATTCAGGAAAACTGAGAAAAAGGACATTTTACGCTGTACCAAAGTATAAAGCACACCGGCACAAGCATATTAACAAAGTTGACTTTCTCACAAACAGTCTTGAAATAATACTCTAGAAGAACATGTCATTTTTGCAATGTTTTCACTTCAGCACTCATAATTGGATCAGAGCACCACACGTGAACCCGTGATGGCGCGTGGCTCTGTTCGGCTCACGTGTCGACCTGAAGCAGTCCATTTGTCTGCGAGTGATCGAGCCCGGTGGAGATGAGCAATGATGGCCAGAGTAACTTAATGCCCTTGTCTGATGATCCACTGTTCTGCTGGTCTGTGGCGCGAACGATGTTACCACGCCCTTACTAGAACTATGGCTGCTCCTTTACTGGAAGCACCACCCCCTCCACCTCCCCACCCAGGCTGTGTGCTGTATCTCCTGTACATAACCATATAGGACCCTGTGGTACAGACCTGCCCTGCCTCGTCCTGAACGCCCAGGCGGCCTGCTTACAGCTGGGTTTGAATGGTTCTTCGGTTACACATTATTTCTAAGTTATTGGAAACCCCCTCCTCCATCTCTTCCAGTCTGCTTAATCTTCTCAGTCCTAATCAATGGAGCCACTGGGAACGCACATAACTTGGAGGTGATGTATTAAATGTGGCTCGCGTCTGGCAGGTAGCGACTGTATTAGCTGCGACGGGCGCTAGCTCCGAGCTGTTCTGGCAGCGAGGCCAGGTGGCGATGCTCCTCCCCATCGCTCTCCCTGGCGGCTAGAGGTGACACTCCATCAGAGAAATTGATTGGGCTGGTTGCATGGCTAATTTATTGATGATTCGTGCCTGGAGGGGATAATGAGTGTACAGCCCACTGATTGATGTCCGGGTGACCATGCAGAAGTGCCGGGATTACTGCAGTACTTCGGCTGGGACGTGGGCCTAATGCACAGATGTATCGATTAAACCCTAATCCAAAATAATACTCCTGTTTAACTTCATCTTTCATTCAGCCCAGCTTGGAAGTGCCACCAGAAAAGGCAGTTGTGAAATAACATGTCAATCAGTATAAGTCAACTAAACCCGAGGGGATCAAAGAACATCACACAGTTACACAGTAGTGCTGAGGGTCAAATTCTCCATTCATTTTGACTATAGCTGTTGTTTTAGTTTAAATCTTAACGGGTTTGCATCAGTTTGCTAGTTTGCTGGCTAGATTTCTGGTTTGCAACAAGTTACAAACTAGCTAACCAGTGCGTTTGGATGATCCTCATGAAGTTTATTTTTTCAGGTTTACGGTTACCAAGTTGTTCAACTCACTAAACTAATATGAAAACTACAAGCATTATATCTATATATTTTAATCGTCAAATCTTCAAAACATGCATATATATCCTAACAAACTAATACAGTAACCCCAGTAATCCCAGCTCAGTAAATCAATCCAAACAAAGTTTCTGTAGTGATTTTGCTTTGACACCAGTGGTGATCCAGTGTTCACACACCCACTGTGGTGACCTTATAATATATAATATATATACTACATATAATATGTTATGTTTGACTGAAGGTGGATCTCTAATTCAAGATTAGTTTGGCGCACTGGTCAAACACTTCGAATTAAACTCATCTTGTAATTACCAAGTTTATTTTTTTTTATTGTTGGTTGTTATTTTTTATTTTAACAGTGATTATACTGTTTTCACAGATCTAAAAACAATATCTTCCGGCATAATTGAATCAACACTTCAGTTACAAAGTTGGAATTTATGGTTTGATTGCTGTATTGAAATGGACTTTATGGCTTGTATATAAGGGGAATGAACAAAGACACTGTTGTAAAAAAACAAGACAAAGTCAAATACAGCAAAATGTGCTGCAAGGCACAAAAAACCTGGACCCCTGAGTTCAAAAAGTAATATGGTCTGATGAGTCATCTTTCATCTCGGTGAATTATTTATGCACCCTAAGAAAGCCAAAGGATGCCTTCAACCCACAGTGTATGGTAGAACATGTTAAACACGGGGTGTGTTGGCTTGTGTGAGTGATAATTGCTCTTCGTGGTCATATAATCCCAAGAAACATGAGGGCATTTTACAGGACCAGGTGCACACCATGACACTGTGCTCTCGTGATATTTACAAATCTCCTCCATGCACACTGTTAAACAGATTCAAGAGTTGGTTTAATGAAAGCTAGGATCCCCTTGAACAGATCCAAACATCACTAAGCCCTTATGGGAAATTCTAGCACACAGAGAGTGAGGCAGATTTCCATCTCCTTCATCTCACAAAGAACTGGATGCTTTTTGAAGAATGAGCCAATATCCCACTACCATACTGGTCAGGACTATGACTGGTGCAGGAAGGTAATGTGTCTCCAGGTACTGTGTGGCCACGCCCCTTATTAGGCTTTTCCCTTACTATGTCCACCCCCTCCCCGAATGTAATAATGCTTCTGTATTTCATTGATCTCTGGGTCTTCAGGGTTCTATCCTCACAACGCTGCATTCACGCCTCTGTCTGTGTCCGTCTGTTGGGCTGTGACCTGCCACTTTCAGTGCTTTAACACATTCATTCTGTGGAGCCCTTGTTCTGGCTGTCCCTTTGATGTTAATGTGCAGTAAACAGTAATAATTGTTTGAATTTTAGAGCATATTATCCAGTCAATAAGTGCAAAACATATACTTAAGTACCTATAATTACGTTTCATCCATAATTATATACGTTTTTTAATTAGCCCATAGCCATAATGTTAACTTTCTATCATGCCTTACTCCTTCGTGCACTTCCTAATGTATTACCTCTGCAATGTCAGTGGATGGTCGTAGGCACTGCTCATCTGTTTTTTGTCATGAATACAATGTTTCAGTGTTCCCTAGTTACACATTCATTGGCATTAGTGATAAATGGCCTGACTGGGTAGAAATCAGATCCCCTCCATCTGCGTAGCGCCCTACATCCCTGCCTAGCTGGCGGTGGAGTGAGTGAGCGAGTGAGCAAGTATTCATTACTTAGATTTTAATGGATGCATCAGCTGACTTCTCCTGTGTTCCTGGGATTAATGGTATGTGGCCAAATGCGTGTTGGTAAATTGAAACAGAGAGGATCTGTTGTGCAGTGCTGTGTGCGTTATGTGATCCTCATCTTCTTTCGAGAGAGAAGTGCTTTCTTATCAGTGTAAATCCTTTCCAGTCACAGGCACATCTAACCTGAAAAAAAAAAAAAACATTGTACATAGAAAGCATTATCAGACATTAAAAGCATTATCAGACAGGTTTTGCTTTACTGAGGAGGTCACGGCACTGCAGTAGTTTTTCAAAGGGAATTTGTAATCCATTAGAAAGCAGAGAGCCCCCTTGTTCAGTACACGTGTGTACTGTGTAACGAATCTTCTCTGGGTCCATTAGAGGACACTTGATATGAGACCTGCCTGCTGACTGCCCACAGAATCCTGTGTCCCACTCACACATAGGAAAGGAGAGCACAGGACAATGACCTTTGTCACCCTTTTACCAAAATAAAGCTTAACAGTCTCCTCCTGTACGTTTCTCTCTTACTTCCATCTCGTCTGTGAGTGGTCCAACAGGTTTTGCCTGCAGATGATTTACCTTAAGAGGCTTTCAGGGAATCGGATAAAGGGGGGAGAGCTGTTCAGTTGATATTTCTCTCCTCGTGCGCTAATGTTTCGGAGTAGTAAGCATTACAGAGCTTCAAAGCACGGTTCATGTCTATGTTGCATTGAAGATGAGGTCTGTGACAAGGAGGGGTCATTTAGGGTAATGTCTTTGTCTTGTTTGACTGTCTGTGTTCCTGTCTGCACACCCGTTCTATCACCTGACAGTATTGTTTGTGTGTCAACCTGCATGGTAGCACATTTTCCGTTTACACTGACGTATTGAAATTGTATGAAATTAGTACTCGTATATGATTTTTTTAATTTTTGTTTGCATATATGCCTGCATAACTTTGACTATGTTTGCCATGCAAAGTGTGTGTGTATGACATATGTAAGGGCTGATGTCTTTTCAGACAGATTGTGTTTGTGTACAATAATAAATGTGTTCATGTGTGTCTAGAAGCACTTAACATTCCGTGAGCGCACTTGATTCGAAGTGTGTGTGTATGTGTGTGTGTGTGTGTGCTCTTTAAAATCTGTGTGTGTGTGTTCTCCGCTCTCTTCTTTATGGCCTTTTCAGCATTCTGTCCTTTTGGAAGCTCACTGATCACATAGGGAAGGGTGGCGGGTGCCCAGCGGGAGGGCCTGCTCCCAAACGCACAGAAACATGAAACTGTCCCCATTCTCCACACTGCGCACTACGCAGTGCACGCTGCTCCCTTCAGCGTCCTGCACATCTGAGCAACCATGTCACGGTATTAGCCTTTAAGTGCACTCGTTCTTTACTCAAACTGTCAGGGTCAGCACTTGATGACAGCGTTTGTACAGAAAAGGAGATGGGTGGACATATGGATAATCCTGCTTCTTCTCTGTCCTTTTGACCTCTGATTTAAAAGTGGATTTATTTTCTGATCAAACAAATAATGGAAATCACAGGCACTGGCCGCAGGCTTCAGCTGTGTTTTGTTGAGTTACATCAGATGGGTTGCGCATCTGATGTAAAAAATAATTAACTAAATTAATATTTTTCGGTGATAAGAACAAAGCTGCATTCCCAAACTTGGACCAGCCTGTATGTGCTGAGGATAGCAGCACAACTCTGAAGCTTCTCTGTGTTCCACTACGAGCAGCGTGGATCTCCGAGAAAATGCTCCGAAAACAAAGGACGACACGTGTGCAACGCCGACCTTGAGATCTTCACAGTACGTCAGTTCCTGCTCGTCTTTGTTGTTGTCCGTCCCCCTTAAGAAACTCTCACCGGTCTACAATAAGGGGCCCCGCTCGACCTTGTCAGCCCCACTTACTCAATCCTTTGTTGGCAACACTAAACCATTACGCTCGTCAATGACATTGCCTGCAGCTAAGTGATTTCCGTCTGGATTGTCGGCGGACGTCATCTGTTTATCCGGCTCGTGCTGACCCAGCGGCTCGGGCCCCCGGGAGCCTCCCCAGGGTGAGACGGATGGGGCAGATAACACGAGCGGCTGCAAGCGGTCTGCTTGGCATGGCGCTGATGTCAAGCCGCTCCAGTTGCACGGTCTAATTAGAGTCTCCACTCCTCTGGATCACCTTCAGCCTCTCTGGCCGCTGTGCTAATGAACCACACAACCTTTTTCAGTGGCTACCACCCTTGGCTTTTCTGTTTTTCCTCACATACACACTCAGCCAGTCACCACATTATTAAATACTCACTCACTCAATCCTTCAATCACTGACTGCCAAATTCATGCTCGGGTTCAATAACTAAACAACCAATAACTAAACAGCTGACTGTCTTGCTAACCCTTTCTCAGTAATGTACTCTCCTCTTATCACTCACTCCATACCTCCATACATCTCCACCCCACCCCCCAGACACTTCCGATAGGATCTCGTGTGGATTTGGAAAGCGGTTCCTCTTTGCTCCTGCACTGATGAAACTTCACTAAGAGCTTTCAAACGCATGTGATCCTTTCTCAGCTCTGGCCTACGCCCCTGTTTCTCCTCTCGGCGCCTCTGAGGCTCGTCGTCTCAAACAGCCTCCGGATCGGATGAATGCGCTTCTTTTAAGTCTTTAAGACTCTTGAAATTCAGCCTTTTGTTGTTTTAAAAGGACCTGGTGAAAAATCACGCTTTCCATCTGATGCGGGAAGATTCGCTTTCGTTCTGTTCCAGTCTGTCATCAGTCACACGGTTAGAGAAATGTGTGTAGTTGATGGTGCGTGGAGAGTGTGTGTTGTGTATTGAGAGGAACTTTTGTTCAGATTTTATTAGATATATCTTTCAGTGTATTGAGAGGACCAGGACATGTGCTTTCTGAGTACCGTCATTTGCTTGAATCTTCTTGCCTTTTTCTCATGGTCAGAACGGTTGAAGCTGCTGTAAGCAGTTTGCTCATTTTGACCAGACTTTACACCAGACTGTGCCACAGAAATCTACCAGCCCCTTGTTTAGCTTACTGTACCTAAACCTTTTATATATAGACTCTACTCTGGGAAGCTTTGTAAACTGTGCTATGTGAATTAAACTGTTATTATTATTATTATTATTGTTATTATTATCTTTCTATGTGATGCTTGAGCATGAGCCCAGTGACTGACAGGTTGGAAGAACAATGATAGACAGCCAGAGAACATCACTTCATGGATTCCTGATTAGTTTATACAGATGGACCGTGTTGAAATTTGTAGTTGATGATTACAGAGCAAGTGACAGTCACATAGATCTTTTTCCCTCAGGGCATCTATTTAACTGAAGCCTATCAGGATGTAAAAACAGCTAAGCGTAAGCGATTTAAACACTCGTTTTCATCAGCAACTCTAACCCTCATAAAACATTTAGACCTTGTCAGAAATAACCAAACCAGCTACACATTTATTGTGGCACATTTGACATGTCTTGTAGAAGTACAATATATTTGTACAATACTGAAACTGTCCAGGATCTGCACAGCCCTCCCCCTCCACCTCTGATATTTCATTTATGCACATGTGGTTTCTTAAAGGTTTTGATTTTTTTGCAGTAATTTAGTGTCACTGAGATGTGTTGACTCTTTTTGATCAAATTACTGAAAGAAGTGTTAACGCTCACTTTTGCAAGATAAGACTTCTGTTGTGCTAAGAATGTGATAATGAAAATTTTGCTTTCAAGTTTCAAGGTGTTGTAGCAAAAAAATGAAAGTTTGATACTGATTATCTTTTTTCTTTCTTTCTTTCTTCCCTCCCTCCCTCCCTCCCTCAGAGGCCTTTGACATGGTATTGCGCCTAGGCCGTAACTCCACCCTCTCCCTGCTGAGGGAGGTGTTCCCTGGCTTGTGGGGCGGGGCCAGTAGCGCCGTCACCCAGCTCTTCCTGGACATGTCCCTCTACATCCTGGGCTCCGACGCCAACGTGGACGACATGGTCACCTCCTTCTTCTCCCGCCTCTTCCCCCTTACCTACCGCCGTCTCCTGGGCAATGCCGCCTCCGCGGGCGTGTCTGAAGAGTGCCTACGTGGCGCGTGGCGCCAAGCCTCTGCGTTTGGCTCTTATCCCAAACTGATGATGACTCGCCTGTCACGCTCGTTGCTGGCCACGCGGGCATTCCTCCAGGCGCTGAACCTGGGCATCGAGGTGGTCAACACCACCCAGCATATGCGGGCGGGCAGGGACTGCGGACGGGCGCTGCTCCGGCTGTGGTACTGCCCCCACTGCCAGGGGCTCCTGGAGGCTCGTCCGTGCCGGGCGCTGTGCGTGAGCACCATGACGACCTGCCTCGGGGGCGCCAGCGACGTCCAGCCACACTGGAGAGCCTATGTGGAGGAGCTGGGCAGTTTGACCGCAGCCATGAGGAGAGAGCAGGATATCGAGACCGTGGTACTCAGCCTGCATGTCATCGTCAGGCTGGCTCTCCAGCACGCCGTAGCGGCCAAGAGCAAAGTGAATGCACAGGTGTGTCTCTCTCTCTCTCTCACACACACACACACACACACACACACACACACACACACACACACAGGCACACACACGCTCGCTAGCCGTTTCATCAACTTTCCACTATTACTCTCCCACTCACCATCCTCCCTGTTCTCCGTGGTTCCAGCTTGTGTAACACCACTCTAAAATGCTTCAGCGCCAGCGCGGCTGCCTTAGCGCTTCCAGGGAAGTTCCTCCTCAATGAGCTCTGGAGTGCCACTCCTCCCTGTTTTCTACAGCGACCCTTTCAGAAGGGCGCGAGGAGTTTAACCAGCAATAACACACTCCAGTTGCTGGCGTGCGAGCCAGGGCAAGTACTCATGAAATATTAAAAACATGTCTCTACCAAAGATTGTTCTGTATCAGGCTTCTGCATGCTGGAACTTTCACTTTCACACTCAGTTTCCTGGCTATGAGACACACACTCACACACACAAACACACACACACAATCCTACTCGCATGTTATTCATCAAATCTCCACTTATCCTCTGCTTGGTCTGAAATATTGCTGTGATTCGGTTGTGTTTGATTCTCCGCGATTGATGTGTGGCGGCTGAGCTGCGCAGATGTTAACAAGCGAGCACTTGTGCTGTATAATAGGTGTAGTATGACATTTCAGAGTAGGAGAAGGTTTGGATAAGAGAACATTTTTTATCTGTACTTCAGACATCTTATAATGGGGAAGTGCTTTCCCTTCAGGCTCTTGTGAAGGTTAAGCCTTGCAGATATAGCAATGTGTTACAGATGACGTGTGTTACAAAAGAGATGTCAGCAGCAGTAACGGGCATTTTTATTGTACTTACAGGACAGTGGCGTCAAACCTGTAGAAAGGGGGCAGCACTGCACACTTTGTGGGTTTTTTTTTGTACAATTACAGACCGGATTCAACACGTTATCAAGCCGTTTTTGAATCGGTGCGTTCCAGCACCCATAATGCCCCATGACAGCAGACCACATTTGCTGAGGTCCTTCTTTCTCAGACGCAGCCCTGCTGTAGGTCCATTCAGCCTGATCGAGTTAATGAAGGTTCCCCAGAAGTAATTAAAGACTTCTGCCAGGTGCTTAGATTGATGTGGAAGCAAAACAGTGTTAACCAGAGCAGGGTTAACCTCCTCTGTTTAAAATGCATGTACCAGCTTACTCAATACCAAAGTGATTCCCAGTCTCAGTACAGGAGACTCTCTTCTGATTTTCTCCCGTCTGTCTTGGCTCAGAAAGAGCTTAGTAATTAGTATTAGATTAGGAAAAATGCAAAATGCAAAGGATTAAAGTTTGTATCCACTAGGCAACTTACCCAGCACTATTATAGATGCACTATAATTATGACAGCTATTGTTAATTGTTCTTCCTTATTTTAAATCTCAACTGTTGCATTTTGAAAGTTGTTTTGTTCCTAATCCCATGATTTCAGTATAAAAGATGATTCATCGTTCCACCCTACTCGGATAACCAAACTTTACCATTTGCCCAACCTCACAGCCCTGCTACCTCCACGTTCGGTAAACCCACCTTTCCTCTCCTCCACCCCTCTCTCCGTTCTCCCGCAGATCATTAGCTGTCAAAACAAATACGTGAGCAATGGTGTGAGTAGCCAATTAGGGTGGAAAGGATCAGCGTGCAAGAATGTGTCTGTGCGTCAGGGTGGTGATGCCTTGAAGGGCCAGAGCATGATGCAGTTACCTACTCTGTAATGATCACGGTGGGTAACCAGGGAAGTGATCCATGCCGTACATTTAGAAGGTGCTCGACTACACGAGCATGACCAACTAGGAGACCGATACTGTGAGAGAAGCCAGGCCTAGCTGTTGGTCTTAACGGATCTGAGAGGAAGGTTCATTCTTACCCATTCAGTTCTTTTGCCGTCTTGTGGCAGGAAAACTAAGCCAAACGGATTATTCCAAACGGATTATTCCAAACGGATAATTTTTCTTTGCTTGTGTGCAGTCCCAACTGAGGACGATCATCCCCCCCCCCCCCGCCCGCAGAGCGGGGGCGCGGGCGGGGGAGGGGCCGGGAGAGCCCCCCCCCCACCACCCCCCCCCCACCCCCCCACACCCCCCCCAACAAAAAAACAAAAAAAAAGAGAA
>JAOYMR010000009.1:15045349-15061167 GCA_025802075.1 Tenebrosternarchus preto | reverse complement strand
CCCACCTGTGGTGGTCTTCCAGTAGACCCCACCGAGGTACTGACGGCAGACCCCGTGGATCTCCACTGTGTCCCTGTGGATGGCCACTTTAGCCCAGTCCCAAAACTACTGCTGGCGGCACCCATGACTCTGAGTACAGTAAGCCTCGCCCGCAACCTCAGTTAAGACCCCCCCCCCCCCCCATTCCACAATGGCCCGCCCTGCCCCTCCCCTCACCCGCATCATCGGCCCCAACCGCACCATCGAGACCCAAATGCAACAAACGTGTGCCTAAACAGTACGCCCTCCCTGGGGTGACCCTGTCATCCACGCAACTGACAGACACACTCCACGTCACGGAAGGGAGGGGGAAATAAAAAAGACAACGTCAACAAAAGGTTTTGTTGATGCTGAAACGGGCAATATGTGAGCTTGGACATACAACTGTTCGAGGAAGCATGCCATGTTGATGCATAGAGACTTAAAGAAGCCGAGTGCTCTTTGAATTCGCAGCCATACAAGTACACGCAGATTTGTATACATACACACACCCATACAAACGTATATATACACACATACACGCACACTTCTGAAAAGGGCGCACCCTCCTGAAGTGACGGATTAATCTCAGACCCTGCGTAAAGGATCCACCGCAAGTAACGGCGCTGACGGCGTGACGTCACCTGACAGCACATGCGGCTCTCTGCAGCCTGATCAACCGCTCGCGCGGACGACCGCGGCGGCGGCGGCCGTGTGCCGAGAGAGGAGCACAGACTGCTCACGATGTCTCGCTTCGTGCCGGTGGTTGTTGAACACTTGTCTCCTTTCCATCCCCAACAACAACCCTAGCATGTGTTTTGTTTTGTTTTTTGTTTGTTTTTGGGTTTTGTTTTGGTTTTTTTGTGTATCGCACTCATGCTTCAGAAGTCCTTGTGTATGTCGCTGATGAAGAATTATTCATGTCATCGTAAGACCGTCTTTGCATCTCGTCCCAATGTCCGATTTAGTTTCAAGGTCGTAATTGTTTGTGCCTTTCAAGTTAGAAGCGTATGAGAGTCTTTACCTGATACTCAAGCAACTGACCTTAGATTACCTGGTAGATTTATTAAAAAAAAAAAAAAAAATCCAAAATCTCAAAAAAAAAATTTACATGTATCCTTTAAAATGTCAGCGTGCTGTACCTTATCCTTTGTAAAAATCCCCTTGATGTCTGTTCTATGGTCTTGGTCTCGTGAAAGAGTATTACTTATTTAACCCAAATCTGATGTGCGTAAGATGGTTGACTGAAATTAAGTGTTATCTCTCACTGATTTGGTTTGAGCCATACGTGTCATGTTTCTAGGGACTGTGGCTACGCAGATCCACATACTCACACCTCCATTTTCAACGCGCACGCCACCTTGAGCAGGAGCAAGCGTCCGCGGCACTGGTGTTGCCGTGGCGACCCCGCGTAAGCCAGGACCAGTCGACACCTGCCGCCTTTCGACTGGGTCAATTCTTATCCCCAGTGCTCCTCTCCCGACAACCAGTTCGCCCGTCTCGTGCGAGCCGGCAGTCACTTCCTCCGATCCCCGTACGGACGCGATTGGTACGGTTGCCGTGGTTTCGCCGGAGCCACCGCGGCGTGAACGCCGGGCCTCACTACCGCGCCCGTCTCCAGCTCTCCTCCTCATAGCGCAGACGGCCCCTGCCAAACTCCACGGCCCCCACCCTCCCGCTGGGTGACGGTCTGTTTGTCTCTGCTTATTGCCTGGCCCTGTTTGTTCTGCCTCGCAGTAACACGAGATCTTGGAGCCGTTCGTGCTGCAGAGATTCTCAGCCAAAATGCCTCATGTCGAGTCCCATAGAGCCCGTATCTATTTGGAGGTGAAGTACAAGCAAAGGCTCTCTAGTACATGCACTGAGCGAGACGGGTCAAGCTGAACACAACCCTGAGAATGGAGTTTGCCGATCACCCTTCTTAATTGATAGTAGTGTGGGAATCAGAAAATGTGGTTCCATGTGTGGTTCACTGGAACTGCCATTAGCTGCTCCAGATAGACCTGCTGTGTCCGTCTGTAGAGTGTGGGCCCAGTGGCTGCTCCAGTTCTGATGGACTGGCGGACCTTTTAGGCCCAGTGATCTAAGGTGACGGTGTGTTTGTTTTATTTATTTATTTTATTTTATTTTATTTTTTATCAAATGGGTGTAACGATGTGTGGTATAAAACCCAAAGGCAGGCTGTGTTTTAGGTAGAGATAGAGAGCATGTTTACCCCAAATCTCTTATTTGTCAGCTAATTGGATGTCCGAGCATTTTGTTGCTTTTTGAATTCAAATAAAGCTGGTGTGTCTGTGCATCTGCCTAGAAGTTTGAATTCAAATCACAGATCTCGATCGCCGACCCCATCGTTTTCAAACGTCGGCACACTATGACCATGGGGCTTAGCTGATCGTCAGCAGTTTGAGCAGCTTAATGATGTTTGCATGCAGTGAATTTACAGGTGAACCGTCATGTCTGGAAACACGTCAGTCCTAGAGACGTCAGTCTTAGACACGCCAGTCCTAGAGACGTCAGTCCTAGAGACGTCAGTCTTAGACACGCCAGTCCTAGAGGCGTCAGTCTTAGACACGCCAGTCCTAGAGGCGTCAGTCTTAGACACGCCAGTCTTAAAGGCGTCAGTCTTAGAGGCGTCAGTCTTAGACACGCCAGTCCTAGAGACGTCAATCTTAGACACGCCAGTCCTAGAGACGCGAGTCCTGGAGACACGAGATACGAGTCCCAGAGGAGGTGGATTTGCTGCAGCAGAGGTACTGGTGAACGATGTCACTTAACATTGCCATGAAAAGGCCTTATATACATTTGAATGTGACATTTAGGACAAGGAGAATGTCGTCAAAGTTTGAGGATGCCTGTATTACACCCTCCCCCCCCTTCCCCAATCCAGCCACAACATATTTCAACATATCAAGGGGAGCAGAGCCTCTCAATGCCATCCACTGTTGATGTACTATACAAATCGGAGTCAAAGGAAACTCGAGAGTTACAGTGACTCACCAAGGACCTTTTCAAGTTGTTCCTTGATAAAAACAGCTGTGCTGTTTGATTGTAAACGACGACGTAGCCACTCTGCGGAGGGATTTTAAATGTCTGAGATGTGGACCTTCCTGGAGAGCACGAATTGGAGTTTGTTTAGAACAGATCTCTCCTGGCCAAACCTTTTGGACCTGTTTTCTTGACATGGATTGAGGCAAAAGATTCAAACTGGTTGTCAATAGAAAAGCTGACTGTGTTATTTAGTCAAAGTCTTAATCTGTCTTTGGAAAACCAGCCCAAAATATATTATGCTTTACTATGTCGATAAAAAAAAAAAAGATAAAATAAGCATGGAGCACTTAAAGTCAATAGTGTAAACTGAAATCAAATGCAAAATCACAGCAAGACGATATACTGTGTTATTGGAATACTGAATATCTGTGTTGTATACATTTTATAAAATGTTAATGTGGGTGTGGGTGTGTGTAAAAGTTGGCAGTTGTTAATTTGTTTAGGAGAGTATCAGCTGTTGATTTGTGTAACAAATTATTTCTTGTAGTTGAATGAATCTCATTACCTAGCCAAGGTATAGATCTCTCCCCATCTCTCTCATCCTCTGTCTCTCTCTCTCTCTCTCTCTCTCTCTCATCCTCTCTCTCTCTCTCTCTCATCCTCTCTCTCTCTCTCTCTCTCTCTCTCTCTCTGAAGTTATGCCTTCTCCAACTGCTATCCAGCTGGAAACAACAAAATACTTGATTAAGAAAACAAAAAAAATATGCCTCTTTTGGGGCTTTAGCATTTTAAGAACACACACTTTTTAAGAAGTGTGTATTCATGTATAATGTGGTTAGATAATCTTATGTGTACATATTACTAGTGTGTCATCGTTATAGTTTTATCAGCATTCTAGTTTTTATCACTTGACCTTTGTCATTTAATGGTACTTATTTTGGATATATTGTCACAACTTAAGTCATGTTATAGCGTGTTTGGCATTTTGAAAAACTGTTGATTTTTAGCTAGCCTGATCATTAATAATTTCCTATCAGTTACTTGTTATACAGCATAAAATCTCATCGCATGGAATGAAAATAATCTGAATAATCTGATTCATAGTTTGTGCAGTTAGTGGTTTAAGATAAAATACATAAGAAATATCTATATAAATCTATATACACATTTATATGTATTACAATGATAGATTCATTGTTACTTGATAGTAAGTTGTTGTTGCTGTGGCAACAAAACTACAACATGGCTACCTTTGTGAATCTTAATTGTGAATTTTTTCACACTTAAATTGAAATAATGTACAAGGTTAACTTATTCTGAAATGGAATGTGTAGTTTATCTTGGATTGAGAGATGATTGCCTATTTTATACAAAAGAAAAAAAATTACAGGTGACATACCTTGAGTCCAAAGGCCATTTGGAGACATCATATGTTGTTTCTGTTTTTATGATTTCGTATTTTTCTAGGGGGTGGTTGTTCTGCGTGAGAGAACTGTTAAAAACTGTAAGGAGGCAGTGTCTGAGCCTCGGCCTGGATCTGATGGATCACTGGGGGAAACAATTGGTAGCCTTGTTCGTATTGATACTGAAAAGAAAGTGTAGTGCATAACAGACTTATTTGAGGTTGGGAATCATCTTTTCAGAAAGGGCTGTCTGGACTGCTAGACTCCAGAAAGGATCTTGAAGAATGGCTCATTTTGATCATTTTGATGACCTGTGCATAAATCTTTAACTCGATGATGTCGAGCGTGGTGAGCTAGAACTGTCCCCCTGGTCACGCCTCCTTCTCCCTCTGGTCTACCCAGACTGTAGTCCAGCTGTGCTGGCTCCTGGTAACTTGCTGTGCCCCCATCAGTGTACGAATGCGTGTTCTTCACCTCGTTTGCACTTATGTACATAACTGAATCAAAATATTCAGAATTTATTTTGAATATACATAGATGAATGAAAAAAAATATATATATAAGAACTGGTTCAAATCAAATGACTGTATTGTTCGGAATACAGGTAAACAATGATCCTTTTACTAGGTTGTCAAAGAAATGCTGTTTTTGAGGGATTTGTTGTATGTTCTGTTTGCTAATGCCCTTGTTCTCACCATGAGCATGTTACTGCTTGCTGATAAAATAGGAAAAAATTAAAAGATGCTTTGTAGTTTGTTATAGTTTACAACAGCAGATTAAATTGAGCACTGTGGCTGACTATATCTGATCCTGAAGTATTGGTGATGGTTGAGTGGAGGCAAGTCCCTTAAAATGTAGGTAATGTATTATTATTGTAACTAGAAACCAAAGAATAGACTTTTATTTTTTGGATTGTCATTCATTCTGTTCACAACATGTACCACTATGATTATTCACATATAATAATCTATATTCAGATTCGCCGATGGGGTCTAAGAGCTGAAGTGAAATTTAATCCAAAATGGATCTGCTTGGGTTTAACTCCTCTGAAATCTGCTCTGGTTATGCTCTGCCCCCTGCAGGTGGCAAGAAGTATATATTTTTAAAAATTCCCTTGTCTCTGAGGAGGACCGTCATCCAAATATCATGCAGGTCACCAACTTCAGGGTCAGATTATAGAAGGACAACATTGCAACCAGTTACATAATGTAAGGAATTTTAGTTCCTTTTTTTGTATTTTGGTTTGTTTTCCAGTGTTGAGCTTTTTCAAATGCTCATGCATTCCCCAAAATCCAACAATAATTCTAAATATCTTACTCTATTTCCTTAATCAACGTAATGATATTCCACAATCAAACAGTGAAGATCACCAGACAGAAGCCACTATTGGAGAAATCTTGTACATTTTGTGCTCTACAATTGCTTTGGAAGCCAATAATTTTGTTGCCATGGCACTTGTCCTAGTAGTGAGGGAGAGACTGAATCTTTGTAGGTTACTACATATCGTCAATGCACCTTTGGGCCACTTTGGTCCTGAGCCTTCTGACTGTAGAGTGAAAGGTAGCACTTAGGACTCAATATGTAGAATCGAAAGTCCCAATGTGCAGAACTTGTTAACTGAATGCAAAGGACACTTTTTACCACTGTGCTTGTTGGAGGAAAAACAAACACCACACTTCTGCTGTCCATCCTCCTGTGCCTAAACATTCTGTGATGTGAAGACAGTTTTTGGTTTTATTTTGGGGTGTTTTTTTGTTGGGTTTTTTTTTTTTTTTTTTAACTGATTAAACCATGGAGAACATCGTTCTTATTGTAACCCATATCTAAATACATATTTGTCTGTGTGGTGTGGGGAAAAATAATAATTAGCCTTTTGTTTTATTAGTGTTTGGAAATGGTTAACACAATTGATGTATAGAAATAGTAGTGCAAGTTCATATTTATGTTGTACAAATGGTGTGTAAATGAGCTCCTTCATTGAGACTGGGTTTTTGTCCCTTTAAGGGTGTCAGTCAAGTATCATTATAAATGCTGATGCCGGTGCATAAGTGCTATCTTGTACTTGGAACAGTTATAAGAATGTTTCAAACTTCGTTTGTTTCAAAGCCATAAAAGGTTCCTCTTTCCCGCACTGTAGGACAAGACATTTCAATGCTTTGACTCTTTATATGAAATGCTTCTCTTTCTATTTAGTGTGTTGTGCTTGTATGTGCTGAAGAATTGTGCTTCTCGCCAATCCCTTTTATGATTATATTAATGTATAGAAAATATACATACTTATATGATCTCTGTTCATTTTGTTTGACATTTTAATAAAGCACTTAAATGGAAATTCTGTGTCATGCTTTTTTTTTGTAATGCTTTGGAAAATTAACACCACTCTGTCACAAGACGTGTTTTGATTTAGCCAGACCACACTAATGTCAAATACAATACTTTGGTCAGTACTTTAGTTTTGAAAATGTTTAGTCCGTGTTCGGATCGTTTCATTACTTCCTCCCTGTAAACTTCACACGATCCTTCGTGAGCAACATCGACGTTTTATCGTTTAAAATTGCACAGATTACTAGATTTTGTAGTTTATTTTAATGAACTCTCTGACGTTCCTCTTCCTAAGTCCCGCCTAACCATTACATTAACCTATGAAAACAACCTCTCACGAAAGATCCAATCAAAGGTTTTGATAAGCTTATATCACATGTAGACTAAGGTTTGCAACACATTTTACAAAAGTAGCAGCCATATCTTAACAGTGGGTTGCCGGTTGTTTTCGGTTTGTTGGCAGGTTATACTCGATATTTAAAAAAAAAGGCTTTACATTATATATTGTAACCTGTTGTTAAAGCTAAAATTAGATCGAGATAGGATTTCCGCCCGTTGTCCATTGGTCAGACAGAGATCATTTAAACGAGTTGGCTGGGTCGTTGGTGAATAGTGTCGCGCCGCGGCCGATAGGGTAGCGGTTAGGGAGGGAGAGGCCGGGGTAGGCAGAAAAGGGAGTGGAGGTGTTGTGTTAATCACAAACAACGGCGGCTTACGTAAAAAATTAACCTGTTGATCAAAACCAGAATCTCTCCGCGAGAACGACGGGAGACGTCCAAATGTTTGGTGACGGAGACGTTGCTCTTGACTTTTTGCGACACCAGAGCTCCGTAGTTTACTAGCCCGCAATAGCTAGGAATGGTTGTATGACGCTAGCTAGCTTTTGGCTAGTGTTATTCATTCACATGGACACCAAAATGGAAGCAACAATAAATGCATTTTGTATCTTTCTACTTTAGCTAGCTGACGGGCCCTTTCGGAACTTATGTCAGGCGTGTTGAGCTATTTTAAATTCGTCTATAGTCTTGTTTACCACGTGCACTTATGTGGAGGCACGCTGAATCTAAATCAAGAACTAGCATAGATGGAGCAAGGGCGTTTTGGGTTTAGCTAGCTAGTTAGCTTAGCTAGCTAACTAGCTGGCCTGGCAGGTATATCGGAGCACAACAATCAAGACTGAAAAAAAAAGAAGTTTCTGCGCTTTCGGTTGCTGGTTTCGTGTTTGAGGAACTACTTAAGTGTCGATTCAACGCATTGGAATAATTCAACAGTTGATTGCCTGCTTTATGTTGGTAAGCAGATAGTCAGCTAGCCGCAGTTGGGTCAGTGATTAGCGCCCAGTCCCCAATGAAGGAATACAAAGTAGTGGTACTGGGTAGCGGCGGCGTCGGCAAGTCCGCGCTGACTGTCCAGTTTGTCACTGGAACCTTCATAGAGAAATATGACCCAACGATTGAGGACTTCTATCGGAAAGAGATCGAAGTGGATTCGTCCCCATCAGTATTGGAGATTCTTGACACTGCTGGAACCGAGCAGTTTGCTTCCATGCGTGATCTCTATATTAAGAATGGCCAAGGCTTCATCTTGGTTTATAGTCTTGTCAATCAGCAGTCATTTCAGGTAAGGTGTTCTCGTCGTTCATCCATTGTGTCCACTTTCAGGTATAGCAGTTTTAATAATAATTAAAAAAAACGAATCTATGCCACACCTAGCTAGCTGAACACTTTCTAATGATGCATAATTACAGCGAGGTAAACAACGTGAACAACGTCAGTGTAAAAGCTGAGATAATGAGGCGTCATTGTCGACGTTCATTACCAGTGTGACAGGTCTAAAGTATCTAGAGCAAATAGATCAACAGGTTGGAGCAATCAAATTCTCATCCTGTGTCTTCTTCAATCCCTCTAGGATATCAGACCAATGCGTGACCAGATAGTTCGAGTGAAGCGCTTTGAGAAGGTTCCTCTGATTTTGGTGGGCAACAAGGTGGACCTGGAGTCAGAGAGGGAGGTTGCTGGAGCTGATGGCCGAGCCCTTGCACAAGAGTGGGGCTGTCCCTTCATCGAGACTTCGGCTAAGAGTAAGACCATGGTGGATGAGCTGTTTGCTGAGATCGTGAGGCAGATGAACTATTCCACCTTGCCTGAGAAGCAGGAACAGTGCTGCACAGCCTGTGTGGTGCAGTGAGGTCTCACGCCCCACTACACACTCCCCCAGGTATGGACTATTACTGGACTAAACCACTACACACTCCCCCAGGTATGGGCTGTTACTGGACTAAATTCACACACTGAGCTCACACATACAATATATCATGCAGATATGAAATGGTGAAATAATATTTATATTCATGATGTATTGTTTTTTTTTTTTTTAGTGTGTGAAATGACATTTTTAGGCATGTCATCGATACCTTGCTTCACAAAACTTGAGTTACTTCTGGTTTCGAGCAAAATGTAGTGAACCTGTACAAACTGAAACGCTGTGGTGTAAGCATATTTCTCCCTTTTAGAGTGCAGAGAACCTTACGAGCAGTGTGAGTTGTGGATAGACACCTATCCTAACCTGGTCTGATTGTGTTATCGTTTGATCGCCCAAAGAATGTGGCTTAAAACACAAAACCAGCTAAGTCCAGCCCGTGGCTGTTGAAGCCTAACGAGACGGTACAGTCTAGACTAGAGACAGGCAGACAGGAGCAGGGAGATTCCCAGTGTAGACAGAGGAAAACCCGGTGTCCTAAAACCTGGTGTCCTGAACAACAGTGTCCCAAAACAGGAAACTCTGTGCTAGATCAGTTCAGCATCTGTCATTTTGTTGTTGTTGTTAATTTACTAAAGTAATTTTAAATATTCCAAAATTGAATTCTAATGAATTGATTATTTCCATTTAGTGATCAATTTTCATGGAAATGCTGTGAGGGTGTTATTAGAAAATAACTTTTTTTCCCCCACATTTTTATAACTAATTTGGCTTGTGATAAATTGAATTTAGAAGTATGCCATTGTTGGTTTTGAATTAATTCTTGTATAAGTGTGAATTCATGGCATTTTATGAGGCCCTAAGATTGCTGGTTTGCCTATATTGATGGATGTTTGCTTATCATTTAAGTGGTGAACAAAGTTTTGTCTGAGTGCTATAATCCATACCTCGAATAACGTGTGATTAGATGATGAAGGGTTTGCATGGACAATACTGTTGTTGTCTTCTTTGCTGAAACAGGAAGACCGAAATCCTTCCTGCATAACTCAGTAAATGTTTTTATTCCACCGCAACTTCAGATATTAAGCTGCAGTCAAATAAATTTCCACTTGAGTGTTGACGGTTTTAAAATAAACTAACACGCCTTTTCGTTTCCCCTAGACACATCATCTGGCAGGATGCCTGTTGATCCAGTGTCTGCTTCAGTGACGTTTCGACCTGCTTCAATGAGCCACACCAGTGCCACTGAGCCCCCACCCACCCACCTCACCCCCAACACTAAGGCTAACAGTGTCATCTGACCGGGCTTGGTTGTGCTGCAACTTTAAGCAGGGACTTTGAAATCTCTGACTTTCATTGGTGTCTGTATTGTAGAGCACATATATAGTACAGTATATATACAGTATACTGGGCTTTTTGGGGAACATATGATTAGCATCAGGGGAGGGCAGAGGGCTTTGGAAATGGGAACATCTGTGACAGGGCTATTAATATCTATTTTCTTAGTGGGGGAAATGGGTTCTATATGAGCAGGACTTTTCAAGGCTGTAAAACTGCTGAAGGTGCTCAGTTATACATAATATCCCCAGGTTTTCTTTTAATGTTTTAAGTTTGATATGTAATTTTAAATTTTAAAAATTACAATAGCCATTATGCAGATTTAAGATCTGGACCATCTAACTTTTGCTTTTTTGTTTGTTTGTTTTTCTCTCCCTTCTGTCATCTTTTTTTTAAACTACATTATGTATGCTTTTTTCCCCCTCATAATAGTCTATTTATTAAAATCTTTAATTACAAAGATGGATACATTATTGCATTTTTATGTTGCGTTGACGTATTTGCTTTTTGTGAGAGTATGAATTGTTTCTGAAATGGAGCATTAAGGACTCCTTAAATGATTAGTCTCAAACTTGTTGTCACTGCTTCCTGTCTTCTGTATTTTCCCTTGGACATGCAGACTGAGTCCCTTTTAGATTGAAATCCTGGCATTTATTAGTGGAGGGGTGGAAATAATATAATTTTGCTTTGAAAGAAATATTCTACTGCTCAAACGTTTGCTGAAAATGATCACTTATAAGGCCTTTTTTAATCAACTAACCAAAAGAATTTCACACTAAATGTAAAGGTTGCATTTATAATTTTTTCCCCAGGAACTAAAATTGAAATCATAAATCTTTCAACAGGCTTCTGGTAATGTGATCTTTTGTAGAAGTACACCATTATCAGTCTCAAACGGCTTGATTAATTATGGAGGTTCATTTGAAATGTCTGAATCCAAGCCATATGAGGGGGGGGGGGGTGGTGTTTTTCATCTTAAATACATAATTTCCTAAGGAGCTCAAACCTAGACGTAAAGTATATTTATTACCTAACGCTATATATTATTTTTCTCATTGGTTGGTAATGAGGACTGCGTAGAAAAGTTTCACCTTGGTTTTTTGCTGCATGTGGAAGTTGATAATAAACTAGACAATTTCAGTTCAACAGATATAACAAGACTGAAAAGCTCACTGAACTTATTAACATGTAATCGAATGAGTCTTGTTTATGTAATATACGTATTACTTTATTTTATTCTTCAGTCCTACAGAGGGCAGTGTCTATCGGCTTGTATCTCTGCAGGTATTAAACTATGACAGTACCAGTCCAGGGTATTTTATTTTTTATCGGCCTTGAGAGACCAAATAATTTCGTTCTTAGTCCAACATGTGTTTATCTGATTTATTTTACGGAAACATATTAATATAGTTTAAAAGATTTAATACGAATAAAATATTTGCAACGTGTTTGTATTTTATCACAACTGGTTGCAGCAGTGTGACGTTTGCAAAAGATACTATTATTTTGACGGGAAATTTAGTAAACAACCTCCGCCATTTTTCCTTCACATTTTACACTATCCCTCTAGCTAGTTTGCTGTTTTCTCTATCTTGCAGGTCTTATGTGAATAACATAGTTTTCACAATGAAAACAGTGTTTGTCACAGTTGGAACAACCTCTTTTGATGATCTGATAGTCACTATGACATCAAGTGAAGTCGTAAAGGTATTTTAGGAAAAAATGCATTTAAGGTGCAAGACGTAGCTAAGAGTTAGCTGGCTAGCTAGCCAGCTAACTTTAGCTATATGACTATAAAGTAGCCTAAACATCATTTAGCTAGCTAGCGAGCTAGCAGAAAACACACAAGATATTGTTAGCTCGCTAGATAGCTGGCCCCTTACCAGCCAATGGTTGGTTAACCAGGTCCACCAAGTATGCAATACCTAGGTAAATAGAAATTTATTTCAGACAATTTTGTGACTGTTGTCATTTTTAATTCTTTAAGGCGTTATTAGATCGTGGGTATACAGATTTAGTGCTCCAGGTTGGCCGAGGCTCGTTCATCCCTGACCCACAAAGTTGCCCTGGATTGAGGATGGATGCATTCCGTTTTAAAGAATCCATATCCGATAACATGCAGTTCGCTGATTTGGTCATCAGTCATGCTGGTAGGTATTACTAGATGGGTCTCTATTGACAGATGCGTTAATTCATTACTGTATTCCATTCGCACTGTGGGTTTCATCAGTGGGATTTACTTTTTTTGTCTTCTAGGAGCAGGAAGCTGTTTGGAGGCTCTTGGAGCTGGAAAGCCTCTCATTGTAGTGGTCAATGACACGCTAATGGACAACCATCAACTTGAGCTTGCCAAGCAACTACAGACAGATTCACATCTGCTCTACTGCACTTGCAGGTTTGGTGCATACAGGTTACTTAACGGAGACTCAATGAAAAATGATTTGTGCTCTACCCAGTGTTGCTGTCTTTGTAATCCTCACTGTTTTTGCATGCTGTTATTGTAGATATGAGTTTTTGTTTTTCGACTCACCCTTAGCTAAAGTGCATCGATGATTCTTTAGTAACACAGCACATGTAAACTGAGCTTAGGACCTCATGGAAGAAGTTACAACACGTCATCAACACTTGCTTAATCTATTACCGTTAAATCAGCAATCAGCAATCAGCCTAATCTGTTTCATTTGTTTGTAGTCAGGTTCTGAGAGATGTTCAGTTTTATTTTACTATGCTATTAATGTGTGTTCTTAGTGACAGATATTTCACTTTATCACTGTTATTCATATAGTTTCTTAGGTTAATTTTTTGTACTTTACTGGATTTAGGTCTTCAGCTAACAAATATCATCTAAAATAATAGTTATTGGTATTATATTCACTCTTTTAGAGACCTCCCCCCCCCCCCCCCCATTTATGTATTTATTTATTTTTCTTTTCTTAATTCCAGCACTCTCCATCAAACCCTCAGCCACATGGACCTGTCTGCTCTGCTGCCATTCCAGCCTGGACAGCCTCAGAACTTTGCCAAATTTATGGACAAAGCTGTTGGACTTGTCTGACATTATTATGATAAACATCAATACGGAGGTGCCTTTGGAATACCATAATTAAGGAATGCAGTGGTATTGGTTTTCTTAAGCCAAGGGCAGCGGAGAACTAGCCAACAGAACTTATTGGAAAATGAAAATATTGACAGTCAGCGTGTTGGAATCTAAGGAAACTGATTGCAGTAACCATAGTATATTGTTCCATCTATGTACTGTATATAATTTTTAAAAATTTGATTACTATATAACTGTTTCTGTCAGGTCAATATCACTTTGGTTTCACTTACTGAATGACATGTGTATGACACGCTTTATCAGAACATAGAGGAAGTAGCGAAATACGGAAACGTTTTGTCAACTACGTCTTGTTCTTTGTGACCACAAAACCAGCATTCTGTGTTCAGTCTCTGACTGGAGGGTATAACTATGTAACATGACTTGGTTACTAGCAGCAAAGATTCTCTTTTTTTGTTTTTCGTCAGTCATCTTTTCTCAGGGATGTTGGTCTAAATCTTTACCTAGTAAGTATTTAACCCCTTTTATGTGATTTCATCTTTGCAATAATACATTTCCTGGAGTCATTCTACACAGAGATCCCGACCTTACTGTTTTCATTTGCTGTAAATGTTCAAAAATGTGTTTATAGTGAATGTATTAGAAGTGGTGTTTTAGATTAAGTATTTTCAAATAAAACCTTATCTTTACTCAATACAGCTCAGAGAGAAATGGGTCTGGAAATTTTGTAGGGGATTTTCCCATGCCTTACTTGGTATGATGTGTAGAAGAATGTTAAGAATAGTTATCATCAGCGATGATTACTGGTCTTAAAACCTTCTCTCTGTATCTCAACAATTCCTTGTTTCTTCAGACATTTTGTTTGGCTTTGATGTATTGTGTTGATTGTATTGATGCTGTGAACATTTTTCTTGCATGCGTTCATGATGTGTCCTGAGGATGATGACCCATTTTGACTTGTGCAGGTGTGAACTGCACCGGTTTGGATTGTGCAGTTAACATCAACTGTTTGGTCATCAATCTCGAGTATGTCGACTGCAACTGGACCACAACTCAAAAACCGAAGATTAACTACACCTTCAGTAGTTTGTACGTCTCTGCAAAGCTCTTTCTGTACTGTACCACTGCCACCCACACCTTTGCTGAATGGAGTATTGCTGTTATTTGAATGTGAAATTTAAGCAAGTATATTAATGCATTTTTTCCCCCTCTAATCAGATTTCAGGGTCAACGTTCATATCAGGAGTGTTCTGAGTACCTTCAGGAACACAGTCATAATATAGGCTGCAGAATTCCTCTTGAAAACCGAAATCAAAGGTTTGCTTCATTATATACAAAGCTGAACCTGGGAAGGAACCAATCCATCTTTAAAAATGTCACAACTCTCTACAGAAGAGGTAAGAGGTCATGTTAAACAGGATATGCAGTTTTCCCCTAAATTAACTGCCCTCTTCTGACCTCTTGTCTGAGTTATATATGGAAATATATATATTTTTTCCTTTTTTTTTTGTGGTCCACTTTGTTCGCTTGTTTTTTAAAAACATTTGTTCCAATTTAAAACTACAATCGTGAAAATTAGTACCAGTTTAAATAAACATTCCATTTCTAACTGGTGCATTAATATGTATACTGGTCATACATCTGTCTGTTACAGTGAAGCTCAACCCCCCTTATAACGTCTCAGTCAAATGGATTTCTCAGGATCAACTGTGCCTACACTGGGTGAACAGTGTTAATATATCTTGTGTGGGCAGTACGGTGCGCTCTAAGAGAGGCTCTAGCCCATGGCAGGTAAAAAAAAAAAAAAACAATGTCATTGAATATATATACATACATGCATTTATCATTTTAAATATACATGTGTGTATGCATGTATGTATATGTATGTGTATGTGTGTGTGTGTGTGTGTATATATATATATATATATATATATATGTATATATAATCTGAAGAATCTCAACTGCACTTTAACTTCCTATTTCTGTAGAAACCTTGTGTCTTCCACTACAATTTTAAGTACCTATCTGCCTGTCTATACAGTCATGTGAAAAAATTAGAACACCCCATGAAAACCATTTGTTAACATTTGATCTTCATTTTAACAATACTGAGGAATGGAGGTAATATAACTAAATAAATAAGACTAAATACATGTCTTTTTAAAAGAATTTGTAAAACAATTATTAGAAATGCAATTGTCTTGTGAGGAAAATGTTAGGACCCCCCCCTCCTTACTAATTAAAATGCCCCAAATTAGAATCAAGTAGAGAACATTTAAAACAAATACCAGCATGGCCTGGGCAGGCCATCCTTTCAGGTTCAGCCCAAGGGCAGGACTGTAAAATGCATAAAGTGTCTCAATCCTAAAATGTCATTCTGGGGCCTACAGTACGGTGGCCGTGAAGTGCAAACCACAACAACATTAACAAAAACACAACGACATTAACAAAAACACAACAACATTAAGTAAGCACAATTACAAATTACGAAA
>JAOYMR010000009.1:15017982-15044050 GCA_025802075.1 Tenebrosternarchus preto | reverse complement strand
TTTTTTTAACTATTAGAGTGTAGTGTACTAACTTTTTTCTTCAGTAAGAATTGGCGTCTTTTTTTCTTAAATTTTTTTCAGGTTTTTGCAAAGGTGATGCAATCACATCACCTAGATGTTTGAAAGATGAAATATTGATATGTCCTTATTTGTCGATAAAGAGCTAAGTATTTAAGGGAGTGCCCTAATTTTTTAACATGACCGTATGGATACAGTTTTCTGTGTGCTTCCTTTTTTAGAGTGCATGATGCATTTTGATGTGTGTCTTGCCAAGAGGGAAATAAATATCGGTTTATTTGATCACAGCACTAATATCAGGCTTGTCACTTTTATCCACCTGTCCTATACAGATCATCACCACAAATTTGGTGTCCTCTCCTCACTGCATACCTCTTGTATCCAAGATAGTTGTTTATACGTTCCAAGTAAGGAGCAACATTAAGGCAGAATGTGGTCCTTCTGACATTTGGAGTGACTGGAGTGATCCAGTTGAGTGGGGAAGAAACAAAGGTACAGGACTGCCATGGCAAACATGACACATTTAGGTTTCTTTAGAGAAAAAGTCCACCACAGGGAACCTTTTGTGGTCAGATTCTTGTTAACATTTTTCCCCATTTTTTTTCTTTCTGTATGTCTGTCTTGTGTTGGTTTTCCTATTATTTTCTAGAAAGCTCAGAAGCATCGTTGTGGAAAGTCTTGGTATCTGTGTTTGGCGTTGTTCTTCTTGTTGCCCTTACTGTGCTGCTGTGTTATTGTGAAAGGTATGCTCCACATGTAGGTAGTATATGCAAAGGTTTTAGTAGTTTTGACTACTTCTACAAGTCTTACCCCTCTGTGCACAGAATAAGGGTAGTTCTACTTCCTGTGGTGCCTGACCCAACTAAGAATCTGCAGAATTTGTTTCAGAAATATAACGGGAATGTTGAGGTGAGTCTGTGTGCACAAATCCTATATAGCTCAAAACCAATTGGATTGCATGTCCTAACCATCACACACAATTTCCACATATCTTTCTGATCTTCTCAGAGCTGGGTTCACGTGTCCAAAGAGCTGAAGGAGGCTTTTGAGCCAGACTACACAGACGCTCCCTGTGCTGTCTACGATCCCAATCCCGCAATTGAGCCTTCAAGCTTGGATGGATCCGTGGAACAGCCTTCCTCTTAAACCGGCATTGTGTGTTCCTCGTACCCTGAACCCATTTCCCCTTGAGATGATGCGCTCCAGTATCAGCATCTTTGGACCCATCATTTACACAGCTGGCAGTCACTAGACTACAAAGCAAAAATGTGGCGTCTGTGAATGTTTGTGCCTCTGCTTTGATCAGTAGACTAAAATCATGTATTCTTCCATATTTTGCACACAGTATTATCAAATATTTCAAAGGTGATATTTTGATTTGCTCAGTCATTGAGTTTGTCTATATGGATCTGATTCTTCTTGATAATTTTTTTTCCCCTCATCTTTATTTTCACTTTAATTTAGTTTTGTCATAAATACTCAAACTAAGCCAAAGTCAAGGCATGCTGTTGAAAAGATTTTGACTTCTAGGAAGACTACTGTGTCACATAAGACCAGAAGAGGATGCCCGATCCCCCTTGAGTTTTGGTTCCTCTCAAGCTCTCTCCCTCTTCTCAGGGAGTTTTTCCTCGTCCCTGACAGCCTTTGCTCGACTGGGGGCCTGGACTCAGACATCAATAAAGCACTGAGACAACGGTTGTTGGAAAAAAAAAAACCCTATATAAATCAGTTTTGACTTGACTTGAAATGAGTGATTTTGCAATATTTCCTTAAGCTTAGAAAACGCGAAATATTTATGTAAGTCGACGAGATGACAAAGCAGTTTCTGTAACTAACTTTTGTATTCATGTAGATGTACCAACAGACACAGCTACCTTTATTTTGCTTCAAAGTCCTTTCTATGTCATTGTGATGTCACAGGTGTGATTCCATCACTGTAGTACGGTATCACCTGCTGCTACAGCCCACAGCATCTTTGTGCAGCTGCTTTCTCTGATGTTCATACACATTAAATGCAGGGGTGAGGATTACATTTATGTATCTCTGTTGTGTCCTGTCATATATAACTAGAAATATATTGGTTGGAATGTGATGTGTGATGGTAGAAATAAAAAGTTAAAACCTTTTTAGATTGCTGCTCTTTTTTAATTGTAATAAAGTGCAAAGCTGCTGCGTTTCTGTATTTAGAAAATGAGCAGTTGTTGGTTAACACCAACTGCTCCATCATTATTGTTCTACAGTATTTGGTAGCCAAGCTGGGACTCGCTGAGTCAGGTAATGTGTGTGTCCAGGGATCAGCTTTAGTCATACCCAATAACATTCTTAGAACGCTAGTCAAATAAGCCCAAATCTTCATGTCTTGCTTTAGAACGAAGTGTTTAATGATTCTGCTCTTTTATGATTTTGATAGGTTCTATTTCCATAAATTCTTTCTTTTGCTTGCAAAGTCCGATTGATTGAGTGATCCAGAATTAGGCCGTGAGGTGATGACTGCAGTGGGTGCCTTAGACAGATACGAGGCAGTGTGTGTGGCTACCAAACAGACAATAGGAATAACACTGGCACGTCTTCAGGCCAGAGGTCCCAAATCGCTGGTGTAAATATTTCAGGCTCCCTTTTGACTGCTACGGCACCCCAGCAGTGGTGTCTGCTTACATCTGTGGCATCTCAAGACATGGAGCCTACGTAATTTGGCGGTTGCCAACGGAGGGCTCTGTCATTAATGCTTTGGGCTCTACACTTTGCCTATCAGCGTTCCACAGACCTGTCTGTGGGAAACCCAAGACTGTATCCCTAAACATGTTATTTCTCCTAAGCTGCTTGCATGCATGCGTGTGTGTGTGTTTTAGAGCTAGTGGATCTGTATGATGAACATGGGACGCTGAAACTTCTGTTCCTCCCTCAGTAACGCCCATCACTGTTTCCTTGATCACTTCTCAACACAACTACCTCTAACCGGTGTCTAGAAAACTACTTCCATTGCCCTTTTCGTGAAGTTAGTTTTGTATGCTTCATCCTAAAGGTATTAAAGATTATGTGTAAAGGTAAAGGTACCTTGAAATTATCTATTGAATGACCTATTTGTCACCAGGACATATATTTATCATCAGGACATCTTTATATTTGCATAGATTGAGGCACTGAAGTGAGAAGCAGAGTGACAGCGTCTGTATTTGGCACCACAGGTTAAGGGGCAAAGGTCGAACAGTGCATGCAGATGCTACTGATGAAGAACTGCATCGTCATACAGGAAGCAAGAGGAACTGAAATGAACCATTACTCATGTACATATCTCGATGCTATTCTCTTTGCTATTAAACAACACTGATTGTCCGATACCGAGGACTTCAGAGTCTTGTGTTTTCTGCTATGCTTTTTTCTGTTCCACCCCACCTGTTCGATAACGGTTAGAATCATGGAACAGCTGTGCTGTATGTATTCAACAACAGCAACAGTAGCATTATCAAAACAAAACCAAAAAGTTTCCATAGCATTGAACACACTGATTAGAAATGATTAAAATGAAATGATTGAAAAATTATGCATACCAGTGGCCCATATTTATTTTTGTCTCTCTCTGGGTTGTTTATTTTGAGTCGTTTTCACATTAAAAAACGTGTTATTTTTATCCTACTGGAAGCATTTTACATTTAATTCAGAATCGAGTACTGTATTCTGTTGTGTACCTTTTTAAGAATAGCCTGTGCTTCTGACTCTTCTGCATGTGGCTGTAGTAACTTTCCAGTTACATTTAAGTTGTTTATCCCCAGTCTTTATGTCACTCTCTTTTTAAGCATCTGTGGAATTGTTTGATGGTCCCTTGACATTTAGTAAAGGATGATGTCATCAACGTAAGATGCGATTGGTTAGTATGAATACCTGTTTGTTACTAAGCTTTGTTCAGCTGGGAGAAAATTGATGAAAACGTCTAAGGCGGGTTTATATTTAGAAAGGTGTAGGCAAGGGTGCAGTTGTGGTACCAACATTGTACCTAGTTTCCATTTAGTTTCAGACACCCAGTATGTAAGTCTGAAAGTGGGAGTAAATTCTCAGGAAGACAGCCTGCTTTCAGATGAAGGCCCTTCTAAAAATCTCAACCCACAGCCCGTCTGACTGTTATTTGTCTCCCATCTTCTGTGTCACTCTCATTAATGTGGTGTTAATTTATCAGAAGAGATTTCAGGCTGAATTCAACGTTTTTTTTTTTTTTTTCTGCTTCCCTAGGCGTTTTTTGCATCGTGCAACATCCCACCATGTGGGTGGAACACAGCTGTGAAGCACAGAAATGTCAGTTAGTGGTTTAATGTTCTGTGCTTGCTATAATCTCCTAGACAGTTTTTGTCTGCCATTACAAGCTGTTTTATTGTGGATTTTTCGAAAACCGTGTCTTATGAAAGGTTGAAAGACACTATCGGGAAAGTGATATGGAAGGGATGACGTATCCAGTCTGCTCATGAGTTGTCAGTAAATTGAGCCAGCAATGTAGTCAGAGAGCATAAAAGTTCTGGCTGTTGGCTAGTTTGTGGTTAGAGAAGAGGTACTTCTGCTTTCTTTAGAAAGGAAATGAAAATGCGCCGAAAAAATCTTCAGCGCAGTGAATTAAACAACTAAAAAACAAATGTATAGGTCAGAAAATTCTGATTACGTAAGAATGTAATTTTCAGCTATAAAATCTCAGATGTAACTTAGGTAGGTCTGAGGTGTAGTCTTATTGAACATGCTTACATGTTACAAAGACCCAAATAAAAAAATATTCTGCATATATCCATTCATACACCCAAGTTCCTAAATAATAACTGCATGCCAACAGTATTCTTATTCAGCTCAGTCATCACCTTTTTTGTACTGTACATTAAAACAGGAAGAAAGCTCATTTCAAGACTCACTTGTTTACCAAGTGTTACTAACTCTTGGCTATGGGAAGTAGTTTAACGTCATATTTAATGTCTGAAAATGACCAGTGTTACAGCATCTTGCTTTAGGAGCTGTTCATGTAACTGTCATTTCTCTGACTTTGCTTTGATAAAAATCCTATACAGGTTATTGGTTTAATCTCATTTACCAGTGTCATGTGTTCAAATATGTGTCATTTGTGTAATTTTTAAACTATGGAAGTTGCCCCCTTGTGGTTATTCCCATTAAATTAAAAATGTTTTCCTTTTTTAATATACTTTTTATGTGAGTATATCAGAAACGTTACAAATTCTCAGAAGGTCTAAGTGAACCACAGGCTTAACTGAATTGTTAATAATTATTAAGACAAAATTATTTTTTTTTGTTCCCAATATATAATAGTTACTGGGAGCTAGATCAGTTTTGCCAGGAAATGTCCAGGCATTTAATTTCCCACCTTCAAAATCCAAAGAATCAGATATCTATCAGATAACAATTAAGAGGTCCATACAGTTTTCTGTTTTTCATTTAAAAATTTGACTGAAAACCTGGCATTTTTTCTTTGCCATTAGCAGTGATCCATGTACATGTGGTATGAAGTGGTTTTATGCTACGACTGTGAATGTGACATGGAAAAATGTAAGACTTATCAAACCAAGAACAGAATCTCCCACTAAATAATAAGGTTCAAAACCTCAAACCTAAAATGTAGTACAGAACTATAGTACATAAAATGGGATAATACTCATTTATCTCATATATCTCATTAGTATGTGTGTGTGTGCTTTCAAGACCACCATCTACTCAGGAGCACCTAGTCCTGCAGAGTCAAAAGTCTCTTCTCCCTGCGTCCCTGGAGGGCTCAGGTTAGGAGCAGAATTCAGAGAACCGTCTCTTCCCTTATGCATTCACTGCTGGCGTTTGGCTGCTCTCAGTACTCAGTACGATTCTGTAACTGACACTTTGAAGAGGCCCATTTCAGGGACACTGCTGAATCAATTGCTTGTTCTGTATAAGTGAGAGCATGAATAAGACTTGCCTTCAGTTTGACACTGATTATAGCTCTTCCATTTTTGTAAGAATGAACTTTCAGTGTTGTTGCAAAGCAGCATTTTTCCCTATAATGAGTGATAAATGACTTCTCTCATTTAAACATGCAGCTGTAAATACACAGAGTAGATTGTTTATGTATCTATCATCTATCTATCTATCTATCTATCTATATCACTTATTGTTAAAGGCACATGCTACTGATGTAATTAACCCTGTATTTATATGTTTAAATGTTTATATACATTCATCATATATATTTCACTAAATATATATTATACCTACTATTATGTGATGCATTTTATTCAGTAATGTTTGTTCCCGTTTATCATTAATGTGTAATGTACTGAATGTGGTGTGAGGTCAGGGAGTCGTGTCTGTGACAATGAATTAAGTGGAACAATTAGTTCCTGATTACAATGCAGCATATTTAGACTAATTTTATGCTTGAACCACCCTTCAAGAGGAAGATCTTCAATGATAAACAAAGCACAACCACCTGAAAACATTTCCTTGTCTCCCCTCTTAAGACTGACAGTGGGAACAGTGGGAAATGTTTTAATGCACAGGAAGGGAATGAATGTTTTTTTTAAGGATTCCTACAACCAACAGTAATGCTCAGCTCATAAAGCAACACAAAATGATGTGACGGTGCAAAGCACTTTCAATAACATGCAGAACATGTGGCACTTGGCATTACATTCAATGTTAGGGCTCTGTCAGATAAAGGGTAATTGTCTAATTGTGCAATGGAATTATCATGGACTTTGGTCTAGAAGAATTAAAAACAACCTGAGTTAACTGAGCAAAACTGAACAAAATTCAGATAGGAAGATATTTTTCTAGACAACAGCACTATTCATTTGAGGTCAGTGAAATGATGGAATTAGTCCAGATGGAAAATAACAGGGGCCATAGAAGCTTGTGATAAATTCTATGCCAATGAGGAACAATCTGAGAGTTTTTAATCTTAATCTTTGTGGTGGGTAACAATGAACAATATAACTGACCTCTTCTAGATGACCATGAAATCTCTTCTAGATGACCTCCACTTAGTGATACTTTATCTAGTGTTTACCATAGATGTAATGGGTATTTATGAACAGGTTATGTGTGATCAGTGATTCATTCTGAAAGACCAATATGATTCAATGACAAATGTTACTTCGGTAATATCACCCAACCATGCTTTTTTTATTAAGAGATTAGTATTTGCTTGAGGGTCAAAGTAAATAAAGGTACAGAGAGCTCAGTTAACTGCCAGGCCTCTGGGCTCTGATAACAAAGTGTTCTTTTGTGCAATTATTCAATATCATATCATAAATACATTACCAGACCCTTTTGTTTCCTTAGACCTCTGTTCAGATGGAGGATTGAATTACAGACAGATACTGTAACCTACCTAGAACAGAATTCAACACTACAGCCTTGATGCATAGCTTTGCTCTCCAGATTTTTTTAAATGTCATAAATGAATGAATTCTGAATGTGTGAGTTATTAGGTGCTACTACTATTGGACCAAAATCAGTGAGGATTAAAAGGTTAGTTTGACCAAAAACAAATCATTTTACTGAATGCTGACAGCTATAATTAACATTAGGCAAAGCTTTGTTATAGTGACGTTTGGATGATATTTATCGGATGATAATTGTTATTGTTTTAACAGAGATATATGTATTATACTGACCTGTTCCTTTAATGTAACAAATTACCTTCTTCCCTGAGTGTCTGAATCAACATTTGTGGGGAAGGGGCTTTTTATCTCTGTGCTGGCCTTAAAGTGAATACAAAGTCAGAAATAATGGTCTTGTGCACTGGTAACTAAAAAATACCAAAATTACAGGATCTATTACTCACACTGCACCTATGCTGCTTACAAACAAAGGACTAGATCTATAACCATAAAGTTGTCTACTCTGTCTTCCTAGGTATCAGACCTCGTTGTGTTTATATCCTACTCGTGAATTTGATATAGGTCATTTTCAATCTCCAGTTGTGTTGATGCAGAGTCATAAAGTTACTTTCCTCGCAAGTTGTTTTCTAATTTTATATTGTCGTGTATTTGTCCTATTAAACTTATGAAAATGTGTCGAGTTGTTTGAATTGCCTAAAACTAACACCCCGAAGCCGATTATCACACAAATACACCCACGTTCACTTTTACAGTACCCCATTTCGTTTTCCATTCTTTTTGCAAACATAAGCAGATGCACACACAAATAGTAAAATAAACCTTTAACAGATTGGCTTTAGTAGGATTGTTTCTCAATTTATTTCGTGAGATATGCACCTACCATTACATCATTAGAGGCTGATCCCAAGCGGCTAACAGACAGGTACTTTTCCATCACATGATTGGCTTAGACGTAGGACACACAGCTGTAACCTAAAATTTTCGATGCGGTTGCTGATTGGACGTTTTCTTTAAGCACCCCCCCCCCCCACCGCTCAGCCCGCCTCTCGGACATTCTGATTGGATGGGCTCTCTCTGGCTGTGTCAGTCTACCGTTTTTCACCCAGTAATACCACGGCTAATGTCCGGACTTGTAGATTTCATAGCGGCTTGGCTTTTGTTAGAGAGTTGGTTAAGATCGAGAAAGACAGGGGAGCCGTATTCATGCACTTACAGGGAGGAAAATGATCATCTGTGCGAAAAAAATGGATTATCGCCTTGGAACTCAATGCCAACGTGTCCAGAACCAGGTAAGTTGGACATGTTGTAACATGTAGCTACCGTTAATTGTGATTATCAGTCAGCTACCTGTATGTTTTTATGTATTTTCTAACCAAGTAGCTAGCTAGCTTTGGTTTTCTCAGTTGCAGCGCAGAAACCCAAGTATGTATGCTAGCTAGCTAGCTTGGACGCTAACGCTATCTAACTGTATTTAAGTCCATTTGAAAGTTGACTGCTTGTCAGTCTGAAAAACTAGCATGATAATTCAGCTATTCAGTGTCTTCCATTCATTCATTCATTCATTGTTCCCCATTAAAACCAATAGATATTTTTTTTAGATGGCTAATTTGGCTAGCCATCCCTAATAACGTTACGTAGTTATCTAGCTGAAGTTTGAAATGTAAGCTTTTTTTTTTACATGGCTACAGTTAACATTTTACATTTAGCCAGCTAGCTAACATTAGCTTTTTTGTGAACTTTTGACAAGTTTCCTGTTAACATTAGCTGGCTAATTCACTTGGTGCGTCAAACTGCCGTCGTTAGCTAATGTTGGATAACGACATAGTTGGCTAATTTATTTATCTTGTAGCAAGATGCGGAGAAACCTAGAACTTGCCTTGTACAAGAATTGAGGGGGCGTTTTGGTAGCTAGCTAGCAAGGCTGAAATTATGCCAACTTTCCGTAAATCCCGTTATTATCTTAATGCAAAAATATTAGTTGGTAGTTACATGTATGCATGCATATAACCGGCTACTGGTTTGTCAGTGTTGTTAATTTGTTTAATCATACTCGCAGTGTTGTTTTTTCAGCTTAGTCTGAAGGGATTAATTTGTCTAGCTAGCTAACGCCAGCTCATTGAGATGGCCATAACCAGGATCTTAACAAGCTAACCTAGATAACTAGCTAGCTACCGATTCAGCGACTTAAATGTAAAATATCGTTGTTTATTAAGTCTCCAGATTCCATCTTAGAGTTTTCTATTAATAGAAACCGAACGATAGGGACTTTTCATCCGTTTATATCGGTAACTATTGTGCACAAAGGGACGTTTACGTGCTTGCAATGTTTTATTCATAAAATTCTCGTACATTAAAGTGTTTTACAGTTTCGTTAGATATGAAAATATAGTAAAAACTTAAAGCTGAAAGGTGTCCATTTCAACATAAGTTAGTGTAGCTGGTGTTCTTGCATGCACAATTTATCCATAATGCAACAAGAAACCCGAGTTGGTTTTTTCATCCACTCATTCAGTCTTATACTTTACTGTGTTGTTTATTTACTGAAATGCAACGATAACTTTTAACATCAAGAAATCGCGTGAAGAGATGGAGAGTTTGGGTTCGTGTTGTTTGAATGAGCTTTGATTGCCCTTAGCTACCCAATTCTTTTTTGCAATTTGTATGGAGGTGGTAACCTGGACAAAAGGAATGGTGCCTGTCAAGATCAGTAAAACCTGGTCAGATGTGCTGTACTAACCGTGTAGCGATGGTTTTCGATGTGTAGCCGATGTGGTTTTTTTAACGTTTTGCTGTTTAGTTATCTGTATTGTGTTCCTCTTTTTGTTAGCATTTGTGCGCTGTGATGCTGATACACTGCCAATCAAAGTTGTTTTTCTCCTCTATTGCCTGTCATTCCATCGACAGCCATAAGGGGGCGTTGCGGGCACAAACTATTTTTGCGTTTTGTAGAACAATGGATGCATGTGTCTTTTATTAATCTATCAGTTATTTTCCCCCTTATGATGTCCTTTTCTTGTGGTCTTTTTATCCTGTGTAATACACACATTTTCTAAATATTTTTTACATACCCCTACAATAAGCATTAATAGTAGCCATGTGAAAGGTGGTGGTTGTCATGGACAATTAATTTTCTGATGGCTAAAGTGATCTTTTTCTTTTTAAAAGTGCTGTAGGGTTTTATTTGCGGGGAGAAAAACGGTGTCATTGTCTAATGAAAAAAAATCTCAGATACTGAAAACATTGGTATTTCAGACTTGGTACAGAGTGTTGTTGTAGAACAATTCTGGACATTATAGGATGGGTTACGAAAACCCTCTCTGCAAAACAGTATGAATAAATGACCTAATAGAGGCAACGAATCACAGTGACGTTCTGCACGTGTTGGAGATTTACTGGGCTCACCCATACTTTTGTGAAGGATATTTGTTTGGTTCGTTTGTTCCCTGTCAATCAAATTGCGATATCAAACCACTGTAGTATACAAGGACACAAAACTGCTGGTGTCTCAGCAGTGTTCTCAATATATTCCGTGTGTGTGTGTGTGTGTGTGTGTGTGTGTGTGTGTGTGTGTGGCTGGCTGGCCTTGGTTTCTTCCAACCCCCAGCAAGCTGCAGCTGGCTGTTTTGTTCCCCTCCCTGGCTTCAGGTTGCGGAGCCAGAACAGCGTTTCTACTGTGGCGAGAGGGTGTGTGTGTGTACGAGTGTGAAACGGCAGCAGGGACACACTTGCGCATAACAAGGAGAGAGACCCCTCCAGGCGCTCCAAGAATGTAGATTGAATATCTCAGCCAGATCTTTCTTGGTTTCTACATTGGAACCTTCTCGTTTACTGTCTTGTTAAGACCTTTTATGAAGACTTGGGCATAGTTTAATTGTTATTATCTATTGTTATTATGGTATTTACCTGCTTTTGTCTACTATTCCTTCCTACCCTTTTTTTGTAGTCTTTTCTTCCTTACGTTTCTCAGGAGGAGCAGATTTGATTTTCTAATAGTTCGTTCTACTTCGGATGCCTCTTGTAAATGGTGATCTTTAAAAGTAACCTGAGCAGTTATAGAAAACTTGTGCTGTGTTAAAACAGCCTTAGTTAAAACTCCCTGCCAAAGTGCATTCAAATGTATTCAAATCGAAATGCTGTTTGGCTTGCCTTTGACAAGGTGGATGTAAATAGACTCCACAGACCAGCTGTGTTGGTTGAGTTATTCTGTATTTGAGTATACAAGCCAGAACTAAGCAAAGTACTCGGAGGAGCATGAAAGGGAAACTATAAAAGTCTGGTTTAAAATAAATAAATACAGTTATTGAGTTAACATTCAGTTGAGATTGTGTAGGGACTTGCCAGGAGGATGTGTTGACTGGCTTCCTGTTTCATTTTGAGTGTGAGTTAGGGCATGCCTGTGCATGTCGCTGATGGTCATGCCGCACGTCCTATTGAAAGCTAGTAGCCACATTTGACACCACCTCTTTCGCTAATTAGGAGAGTTGTAGGTTTCACCTGCTATTTGTATTTTAAGACGCTTCTCAAACAATCACCCAGTCTTATAACCTGATTAATTTTCCTTGTGGAAGTTTCTTTCTTAAAGTCCTTCTTGGATGCTCACATTTGTCCCGTCACCAACACTTGACTGTAAGTTTGACTCCACTGAACCACATTGGCAACTCGACTATCTTTATTTACACTGGCCTGTTTTCTGGGTCACTGCAGAGGGCTTGTGGGCATTGGTATTGGGCTCTGCGACATGCGATCTATTTACCAGGGAAAGTGGCCCTGGAGAGTCCTCGGGGAGAACGGGGTTCAAAGCTGTTACGAGAGCCGTTACGTTAGCATCTCATTCCCTCATTAAGGACCAGCTCATGTGTTCCTCACTGACAAACCACTTAACTTGGTAGCTGGCCTACACCTTAATTGAAACATTATCTTTGGCATCATGCTAACATTTATTTTCCTTTTGCTTTGCCGTTTCCTCACGCAGGTGTTCGTTTCTGGCAGTGATGTTCATTTTTCTTTGCTGATATTCCTCAGTGATTGGCAAGTATTTCACTGTGCTCAAACCAGAAGTGCAAAGCAGTAATTATTTTTATCTGTTGGTGATCTTCTAATTTAGCCAAGGGGTCGAACATTGTTCTCCATGTCTGTTCCGCTTGTGTGTGTTGACACAATTAAAGCTGCATTGAAATTTTACAGGATAAGATAGTTATTGATCTATAGAAGTTATAGGTTATGTACTGATTTTAAAACTGACCTGCAGTCAGTGTACCTTCGTTTTGTAGCTGGACTATATCTCTGTGGTAACATTGAAATTTAGCAGTTGTTTTCATGCTGCAGCTCAAGTTAGTCAATTTTTAACTGTATATTATTTAAGTAAATCTTATCCAAGTTTAAACCGACTTGCACAAATAAAATTCTGAAGTTTATAGCTATATAAAGAGGCATTTTGGGTTGAATGGTTTAGGCCTATAATTAAATATTCATAAATGGTATTAACAGATGGTTTTTTTTTTTTTTTTTTTTTGTGCTCGTCTTACAGAATATTCAACTGTAATACTCCCAAATGTTACCAGTGCACGTTTTTGTTTGTGCTGTTCAGCATGTCATTCTGGGTAATCTGTTTTATGCAGAGGCCTGACCTCACAGCGATGTAACTGCACCTCAAGGTATTACCACAGTCAGACTCCCGTGACCTACTTTGCCCTCAGTGGTTTGAACAGGGAGGCAACCAAGGAACCCACTAATGTGTAGAAGCTCATTTTCCTAGGTCTTGAATCTCCAATATTCCAAGAGCTTTAATGCGGCTTTATTTTAATGCCGCCCTACCTGAGGACTCCATCAGCTGCTTCACTGAATGACGGGGAGAATGCTGACGCTTTGTTGCCTGTCGCTTCTTGCAGAGAGATGCCTTTAAGCCCTTATCTGTGCAGCTGCTCTCCCAGCTGCTCTCTCTCAGATATTTATAACCTCCCGATTTTCCTCTGACACCGGCGAATCGGCCTCTGCTGGTCAGAGCCGGGAGACGTCGGTGTTCGGCTGGACGTGTGGAAGCCCACGCTGGCCAGCGTCTCCGGTACTGTGGCTTATTGCTTGGGAGATTGGAATTTGCTCTGCTTAATGAGATTAAGTCTGGCCTCTGAGCTTATTTTATTTGAATTTTTTTTTTTTTCTTTTTCATCCATGAGTCTCAAGTGTGTTTTATCAAGGAAATGGGGAGAGCAGGATTTATTTTGTTGTTCTAACCTTTGTGACTAAATGGAGGTTTAGACTAATTATTATTTTTATTATTATTATTATTATTTTATTGTTTCAACTTTTACCCAAATCTCTATGGGTAACATTACCCATTTGCAAGTTGTGTTGCAAGAATGCGGCCGATAAAATACGTGACACCATTCATGTACTCCGAAGTAAGAGTTCACTCCGAAGTAACTGACCTCCTTCCCACCACGTCGGCCTGCCGGCCAGGCCAGTGGAGCACTGCTGTACTCGAAGGAATAACTGCTGCCAGCTCTGCCGTGCTTTTGGCAGCGAAACATTTGGCTGTGAGAGGCCCCCCCGTCTCCCGTTTCACATACCAGGAAAGAGAGGCAAGACCCATTTTAGTTTCAATAATGACTCCAATAAGAATAACAACTATATTTGTGTAGCTTTCATCGATTAACATGTCTTGCATCTTTGCAATGGTCTTGCCCAGGGCTCTGCCGCTCTGTTCCTGAAGCACACACTTTGGGAATTTCACTGCCAGACCTGGTCAGTAAATGATGAGTGTGTGTGAGAGCACGGGAACGGTTGTGTACTGCGGCCCTTCCTGCCTGTGCTTGGACACCCCTGGTTCCCTTTGATTTTGACATTTTCCTCTTCTCGTTTTCTTCTTTTGTCTCTCCCATGAGTCACACACGCAGGACTTGCCTTTGAGCGCGTGAATCCCTGTGGTGTATGTGGACGGATTAGGGAAGTGTGGGTGTGGGTGTGTGTGTGTGGGGGGGGGGTGATGGTTACATCGCAAGTCTCCCTCAGTCCAGCACAGAGCTGACCAATGGCCCCACAGTCAGGAGGCCCAAGCTGACCATCGGCACTCGCACGACAACAGGATGACGTGACTGAATATTCTATTTCCTCTTCACCGCTGCACTGAAAGAGTAGCAGTCGTCTTCTCTTTTGTCTTTTGCTCAAGGTTTAAGGAACTAATTTCCTAAAGCAGACATCCTGCAGAGTGAGGATGGACTTAAGGAGACAATACATTATGACTGTCTATTCCCTGTAGCTGAACAGAGGACTGGCTAGGCAGATGCATGCCTGACTGTTGTCTTTTAAGACTCCAGACGTGCAGGCTGTTCTATATCTGCCCCGGACTGCCTCCATCCCTCCAGGATCCAGGGCTGGGGAGGGTTGGTTTCGCTCGCTCTTCCTATGGTACTTGGGCTGTGGAGTTATTTGAAGGATGGATGCTACTGGTGGTGGTGCTTCTATTTCCTTTCTCCCTTTCTTTTTCAGGAGTCTAACAAGACTCCTTAGAGACTGACTGAAGCTTTATTACCCACGGCGGAGTCATGGCCCGTTACCGTTTTATGACGCTCCATTTGGAGCCAACCAGTGTGCAGCAGTTCGGCCCAAACTGAGTAAAATGGGCTGCAGTCAAAATGGAAGCATGAACTGATTTTTTTTTTTTTCTCTCTCTCTCTCTCTCCAGTATGAGGCTGTTCAGTTTTCTTCAGTGGAATAAAAGCAGTTGAAACTGCAGTACAGAAAGCAGTTGTATTCATGTCAAAGGCAGCATTGTTTTGTCTTATTTTACTGATACTTTATGCAGGAGGTTTATTGAGCCAGTTTGTACCCACTTGCTTTTTCTTGTTCTATGTTTGGCTGCATTGTTCGTGTTTGGCTCACAGTAACGTTCTCTCCTCTGCGTAGGTGATGAAGGTGAACTCTGAGAAAGAGTTGTGTATGAAGGCTCTGACCAGCAGGGGGCGTTTAGACACAGTATCGCAGCAAATGGCCTCCCACCCGCAGTATCTGGACAGCTTCCTGAGCACCCAGCACTACATCCTGTACATGGACGGCCCCCTTCCCCATCACTACCGCCACTTCATAGCCATCATGGTAAGCTGGCTGTTACACCACTGCTTTGCATACTGTTCATACATCCACTTTAAATGAAGCAAATTTAGCCACACTTGCATTCGCCTTTTGTGCACAATGAACAAATCGGTGTCTCCAGACGAAGGCGTATTATAAGTGTGTGTGTGTGTGTGTGTGTGTGTGTGTGTGTGTGTCTCCGTCTCCGTCTCCGTTTCCAGGCAGCAGCGCGGCACCGCTGCAGCTACCTGGTGTCGCTGCACTCTGCTCAGTTCCTGCGGGTGGGGGGAGACCCACTGTGGCTGCAGGGCTTGGAGGCAGCGCCGGCCCGCCTCCGGCAGCTCGACCACATCAACAAAGTGCTGGCTCACCAGCCCTGGCTCACCGCGCCCTCGCACATCCAGGTAGGGCCCAACGCCGCCTTCACTCACTAAGGGGGGGGGGGGGGGTTGGGGGTTTTGTTTTGTATGTTTTTCTCCCCTCTCTTTATGGAAACTGTGATGTGATATATTCTACTTTGCAGTCCTGAAAATGAGAGAAACTGAATATAACTGCACCGAGTTGCACATTTCTCAGTGTGCTACTTGCGTTGTTTGCCAGCGGACCTGGGTGGTGTTTGTTAGTGAATGCCAGCAGGGGAGGTGAAGCTGTTTGCAGGCCCCTGAAGGTGTGTTGCTCCCGCAGGCTCTGCTGAAGCCCGGCGATCAGTGCTGGTCCCTGGCCGAGCTGGTCCAGGCCGTGGTGCTGCTAGCCCACTGCCACGCGCTCTGCAGCTTCGTCTTCGGCTCGTCCGCCGAGGCCGACGTGGCCCCTCCGGCCAGGCCGCCCCGCGGGACGCCCCCGGGCTACTGCCTCTGCGACGCTGCCAACGGCAACGCCACCGTCCCTCCCACAGAGCGAGCACCCCGCAGGAGGGTAAGGGCGGAGCTCTGGTTTCTCGGGCCCTGGGGTTCGGGTTCCAGCGGTTCCTCAACATCTTAAAAAGATCTCCCATTAAACCTTGGTACCAAAATCTACTACAGGTAAACGGGAGACTTGTCTTTGTGTAAGGTAATGGGACTAATGCTACCTTTTCTTCTTTGTGTAGTCTCTTGACTCGAGCTGTGAGCTGGCTTGCCTTCGAGAAGGAAATCGCAAGTCACAAGATGAGAATGAGAGAAAAGGAGATGTAAACCAACCGTCCCACACACCCCTGCATATAGGTGTGTTCTAGTTTACTGTCGGGCTCTGGGTCGGCGTAGAATAGCCCAAGCACATCAAAACATAATGTTGATGTTTACATTGGAGAAGTGTTTGTTTGTTTGTTTGTTTGTTAATTTTTAAACTGGTACAAGTCCTCCTTGTTCCATGCCGTGGCTTTCTCTTGCTCTCTCTCCTTCCCCAACTGACCTGTGCCTCCTCACCTTCTCTGCGATCAGACACGGAAGAAGAAGAGGAGGAGGTGATCTGCTCCACAGACCCGTCCCGGTTTGTAATGGACCCAGAGTTTGGCTACCAGGAATTCGCCCGACGGGAGGAAGTATTCTGGGTGCAGGTGAGGACATGGCCACGGCGTTGGGTTACAGCGGAACAGCCAGCCGCTTCTGTTCCACACCCACGTCACTTCACACGGGCAATTCTACACTTTTCCATTCCTTAATCTTAAAGGAAAACTGTGCCGTCTCTCTCTCCGTTTTCTTTTGTGATGCTCTTTAACATAGAGCCTACAGTCGTACTGTATCACGGGTTCAGGGTGCCTGTAGGATCGTCAGTGCCGATGTGATGCGTTGTGTTTGCCTGCAGGACTACTCTTGGGAGGTCCACGGTTTCTCCCTGGTGAACAGGCTCTACACGGACATTGGCCACCTGTTGGACGAACGTTTCCGCAGTGTGACCTCCCTGCCCTCTCCACACCCTGACCTCAAGAGGGCCATTTGGAACTACATTCACTGCATCTATGGAATTAGGTACGGGCAGCATCCGTCCTCCTCCAAGTCCAGATCCCGGAGCTTGTACAAGTAGTTTTATTTTAACTACTCTGAGTAATTTAATTCTCTTGATTGTCTGACCCACTCCACTAACCTCTCAGCCTCCACCACCATCGTCCACTTTGCTACCTTTTTCTTAAGGATGAGTTCAGTGGTTGTAGTATAGCATCTGCACGTTTTCACAGGTATGATGACTATAACTATGGAGAGGTGAACCATCTGCTGGAGCAAGGACTGAAACTTTATATCAAGGCCGTGGCCTGCTACCCTGACTCCACCAAGAGCCCTCTGCGGCCCTTGTCCTGGGCCCCTCTCAAAGCATCGGAGAAGGTAGCACTGGCAGGAATCACGTTCACTCATATATTACCTGCCAATACAAAAAAAAACACCTACATTTCTGTCTGAATCCTTTAAAAATATTCATCTTGTTAGATGTGGAACGTAGGGTTATTGAGTTGATTCTGAATTAAACGATTTCCGCCATGTCCAATCCATCTTTCTTTGTAGGTCCACGTGAACCTGCTGGTGATGGAGGCTCGGCTGCAGGCCGAGCTGCTGTATGCGCTCAGAGCCATCACTCAGTACAGGAACGCCTAGGGCCCCTGCCGTGGAGCACAGGGCGAGCGATGAGAGTTGCACAATCACTCATGGTACGAGAGAGACCTAAGCCGTGGGTGGGGGTGGGGGGTGGGCAGGGCCAGAATATGGATGGGAAAAGACAGGGCGAGCTGAACAGGCTGGTGAAGAGCAATATCTCTCCTTATTCATAGCTCCTATACGTTCTTGTTTTCAAAGATTTACTTGTGTGTGTCCCAAGGTACTGCTGTGAAGAAAAAAAACAAAAAAACAAAACCTTCAAGATCTCAATGCTTGAAGTTGGAAAGCTAAATCTCTCTCTCTCCCTCCCTCTCTCTCTCTCTCTCTCTCTCTCTCTCTCTCTCTCTCTCTCTCTGCATGTTGTTCTCTTACTACTTTATGGTGTGGGTGGATGTGTGGGTGTGTGGGTGTGTGTGTGGGTGTGTGTGTGTGCGCGCATGCACACGTAGGTTTGTCCAGTGGGTTTCATTTTTTACTTTTATTTGTTTGAATATCCTTGACCCAGATGTGCAATTACTTTTATTCTATTACTGTTACTATTATTGTGAATAGTTTTTATCATTGTTTCTTTTGTTTGTTTGTTAGTTTTTTTTGTCTGTTTATTCTGCGTTGACTGGGAGAATAGAAGTGTCAGTTTCAGCTGTAGAGTATTGAGTGGTATGGTTGAGACAAACAAGTGACCAGACTCTCCCAAATCAGAGTTGGTGTTTACTAAGGCTAAGTGAACAGACAAATGATAATGGAATGTTTAAAAAAAAAAGTTTCTGGATGTTTCATTTACATTTATGATTCTGAACAAGATACAACAATGTGGTGAAGGTCACATGGCTATGACTATAGCACTTTTAAGATAATCATACTTGGGCACCAAATACTCTTTCAACAGCATCCAATTGATCTTGAAAACTGTCAAAAAAAAAAAAAAAAAAAAAAAGTGCTTCATATGACTCCTTTTAAGTTGCCAGATGTTCTGCTGACTTATCCAGCATTAATGTGAATAATGAAGGCGGTAGGCACAAGTCTGGGATTCATAAGAGTCTGGCAGAGCTTTCAGTTGACTGATACATTTTAGGAATTTTACTGCAAAAGTAGTTACCTTATGATGTGCTCTCCACCGACTATGGGGTTAGAATAAGCTTGTTTGTTTTAATGTTGAAACATATTGCTATAGGTCAAATGAAGGATAAAAAAAAAATGATCTGCAAAACGGTTCAATGATATTTTGCCATCTGTGATACGTTAAAATGCGCTAAAGGTCAAAGGTCAGCCTGCCGTGATGCTTCCTGTAATTGACCTGCACAATTTGTTTCCTTGCACTGGACTTTTTGCACAAAACCCCATAAGTGACCTGCATTGCCTCTGAGCAGCTGTAACTGTTTCTCGGAACAAATGACCCGGTGAGGCCTCGATTCACTGGTACCACACTGATGCCATATTTACTTTTGGTTGTGGAAAAGGCCAAACTTGATGATTTGGCTAGATAAAGCCATGATAGTATTGAAGTATTGCAGTTTTCTGCTGCTCATGTAAGGTACAGTTGGCAAAGACACATGGGCACCATCTTTTGAGAATTTTTTTTTTATTTTATTTATTTTTAAACACATTGCATTACTATGTTATATCACTATGGCGATGTTCAGACTTTGTATAATACTCAAATGTTTTTCTTTGTTCTTTTTTTTCTTTCTTGATTGGATTTAGTTTAGACAATAGTCAAGTGTTGCAATGTCAAGATAAGATGTGTAAAGAAGGGTAATTAATCATATTTGATTGCCTTTCAAAACATGGACAGTGACAGTGTTTGTTGTTTTTTTATTTTCTTTGTTTTTTTTTTTTTGTTGTTGGAGGTGTGTGTGGGGTGGGGGGAGGAGGGACAGATGGTACTGAATCTCATCAGCTTTTGTTTAGTATAGCACTGTGGGATTCATGGGAGAATAAAGTGTGTATCAGTAGAGCACCAAAACAAAGGATGAATTTCATTGTGTGCTAAACTTTTGGGCTGACCTTCTAGATGCTGGTTTAAAAACATTTTGGACAAGAGACTGTACAATTGAGTTGGCGTGGTTCCAGATGTACCACATCCGAGGGCCAGAGACTGCTTAATTAGTGTGGTGCCTTCAGCTTATATCCATAACAGAACTGGGCTGGTGGTGTCCCTGGAATGACTGGAGTTACGGCTTGGGCCTGTTCAACTGAGCCCCGTTTTGTAGCATGGACGCCACTGCTTATTGCTCCAGCACTTGGTAATTGAACGGATCCGTGCCCGAGGAGCTCACGAGTAAGGACTGTTTGCTTCGGAGTACCAGCCGCTGGCAGCAGCAACAAGCCTCTTCACTATCGGGCTCCTCCACGTTTTTATGGAGCTTTTACGTGTGCTGTTGTCTGCCTGTATTACCATCAGCATGTCTTGATTCATTTCTCCCCTATTGCCTTGTCTTGACGATGAAGAGCAATGGTGGACTCTCTATCCCCTTCCCTGCCCCCTTTTGCTTTACAAACCCTCCTCTTCATGGAAGAACTGAAGAACTGCCACGGCAACAGAGACTGAATGAGCATGGCTTTTGCCAAGTTGATATTTACCACGTAAATGTAGGGATTAATAAATGAAAAGAAGGAAAAAAAAAAAAAAACTAGCAAAATTAAAGCAAAAAAATTTTTTCTTCAAATATGAGCTTATTTTTTCTATAAAGATATGCTATACCACTTGTGTGTGTCCTGTTGTGTTACTTCCACTTATTTTATTGACCAGAAACCTTTTATTGACCTTTTTTTTTTTTTTTTCTTCTGGTTTGTTAAATCTAGTCAGCTGTTCTACCTAATGCTTGAGTATAATGTTTGTGACCATCGGAATCACTGTTCCTCATCACTGAGGCTGTCATGCCATCTAGTGGTCCGTTCTTTCTCACTCATGGAAACGGCGCAGAGACAAACTGGGTGCCAACTGGAATGTAATGATGTTGGTTCCTGTAATTTTGTTGAAAATCTCGCTTATCTGTAGCGTTGTGTGAGAAACGTATGATGATATTTTCTGTTGAGAGATTGGGAGGCTCTATTTTTTTTTTTTAGGAGATCCAGAAACGGGTGGCTTAAATGATCCCGACGGTTCACACAGGGTTTTACAATACGACGTTTTGCGATTTGAAAGGTATTCGCTCGTAGATGAATACAGAATCTCAAAATCTAAAAGTAAGCTTCTTGCATAAACATTATCACTTTCTTGCACATAATTCAGCTCGCCAATGACTGAGCGAACCATAGCTAAACCAGCTAGCAGTTTGGATCCAAGTTTTGTTTTGTAAATTACGAACCTAGTGGTCTTCTTTCTTGCGGGCGAGGCGCTTGTTCCGATTCAGATGGTTCAAACATGCGGGCTGAACCACACTGATCCCACCTGCTATTTCACTCACCAACACTAATGACGCTGGGTTGTTTACGTTGCCAGGGAGACGCTGCCACTCATCTTTTTCTTCTCTCTAGCAACATCCAGTATTTTCTAATACTATATATAGTCAAATGTTCTAATCTAATAGCTCCATTATTTGATAGTTCACTTGGTCATCTTGTTTAAAGTTACATTAATTTTGAGGGCACTTTGGTTTATGTCTGTAATAGGGATGATGAACTGCATTGTATGTTTAGGATGATTTTACTAGTTATTTTTTGTCTTTAAAAAAATGAACAGCGCCAGCATGAATTAGTCCATCTGGGCCTCAGACCATCTCCCATGCCGGTCTTAAATACCACAAATAGATATCAAATAGTAAGTTATTATTCTATATAATACAAAAGTGCATCCACATGACAGAAAAGCAGAAAGCAGATGCCACAAGAGTATGAAGATCAGAAAAACTTCAGAAACTGCAAGATGGTGAAATTTTAAACAACATTGAGACACCAAATGGGATAGTTTGATCAGGTTCTTTAGATTATGTAATGGTGTTGAAGTAAGACTTTCAACTGCATAACCATAATTGTTTTTGCCAGCTCTGTAATCTACAAATTCAAAATAGTGTAGCTAAAAAAGAAGCATCTATCATAGGTTGACATCCATGTGACAACAGATTTTACCACATTGAACAGATCTCATGTAACCTGCATCCAATATTAGAAACATTCAGTTAAATTGTACATTATTTAATTGAAAACAAATAACTGCAGGATCTGAAATTTAACACATGCAAATAGCTCTTTAATTTATATTTTCATTTCAATAATGTGCAATTAATAAACTAATGAGAATATCTGAAATAATTACAATAGACAATATGAGTTATACAGATTAGGTTTATTTCAGTTATCCTTGACTGGTTTCACAGTCACCTCTGGCTAACAATGAAATAAGAATGGCAGAGGAAAGGAAGAACAAAAAAATCAAAAAACCAAAGCAATAACATACACAAAGTAAATTGGCTATGCACAACTCACCAATCTTTTACAATGCCCTCCCCCATTAAAAACAACTCATGAGTCAATCCTATCCGTAAGCAAAACATTTAGATACTTCGCATAATCTCTCAGAAGAAAAGAGGAAACACTATAAGAATTAATATTCAACATGAAAAAGCTAATATCAAAAAGAAAACTGATTTAGGGATGAAAACGTCTATAGAAAGTTTGAGGCCCTCTCTCTTGGGACTTCTATATTGTTCACTTCTGATGTCCAACCAACTACCTTCTCTCAACAGAACACTTCAAATAAAAATGCTGTTAGTTACTACACTCACAAAAACAAAAAATCCATAGGTTGTCAGTCACTTGGTAATCAAACCTAAAGACTACTTTGACAGGCAGCCTAGTTCATTTGTTTATGTATCCAATACATCTTAGTTTGTATATTTCAGCAAATAAGCACTAGCTTTGTCTGAATATGACAAATTCTTACTTTAAAATCCACATAGAAACATACAAATCCAATTTCAACACTACTGCCTGCTTGTCTAAATGTAGCCTACTGGTTTGTCACTCATTATAATGCACATTGTTCAGCACTCACTAATGTAACCACACAATCAAAACTCCATCATTCCAAACTGAAAACATACACACACTGCATACACACATACATGACCAAGCAAAAGCCCAAAAGATGAGAGCAATGATGTAAACGGTTAATTGAAATACAGATCAATAGCCATAACATAATAACACTATGTTTCCTTTTTAAAAAAGGACTGATTTCAAGAAATGTAGTGCATTGTTACTTGATGTGTGGCGAGAGACTCATTCAATGGCTAACCCACCTCTGCATTAAAAAATGATTTAGACTCTACAAAATTAATATTTGGGGATTATAATATGTCAATTTATCTTTCTATTTTGTGCATTTAGAAAATGCACTGCAAATGTGCTGCATAAAATTATACAAGGCCCTAAAATCTAAATATGGCCCTCATAGATAATTGTCATAGATAATGTCTAGCACCGATCAATAGGAGGAACACAAATCTTCTGCAAAGACGAGAGCTGCTTTAATAGTTCAAATCTAATTTACCCAGGTTATTACAGTTAAATGATAATTTCCAGCTCTGAAATTAATGTCCAATCCATATAAACATTGTGAATGCAGAATTTAAAGGAGTAAGTGTAATCAACCAATTAAATGAAAATATCAAGCTTTCTAAAACAGATGTTTAAGATAAAAAAAAAAAAGTAAAAAAAAACCAAAAACATGAAAAAGTAAGGAGCGATATGATGTGCTCTAGAGAAACATGCTATAGTGTTCATTGGCAGTTTACAACTTTTAACCTAAATTAAGTAAATGCATACATTATATAACTTCTTTTCAAGTGGAACATAAGTCATACTTCTGCAATATTAAAACATTTAATCGATGGCTGGGTGACAATTATAAAAATCAGCAATGAGTTGTAACGTGATTATCTTGCCGCTTCCTTCAGGAAGTTTTTTCCCATCATTATTATTATTATTATTAGTCATCATTAAAGTTTTTTTTTTATTTTAACCCTGAGAGTTAAACATTGCATTAATCATCCACTTTCTGTTTGATTAGCTTTTTGTTTTGTTTTGTTTTGTTTAAGATGAAATCATATAAATTGTCTGAATTGTCTGGCAAGTAATGATGGAGCTTAATGAATCGTCCTCGCCTTGGTCATAACCAAATGGAGAGATCACAAGGAATATCCTGATTTGGTCATAACCAAATGGAGAGATCACAAGGAATATCCTGATTTGGTCATAACCAAATGGAGAGATCACAAGGAATATCCTGATTTGGTCATAACCAAATGGAGATCACAAGGAATATCCTGATTTGGTCATAACCAAATGGAGAGATCACAAGGAATATCCTAATTTGGTCATAACCAAATGGAGAGATCACAAGGAATATCCTAATTTGGTCATAACCAAATGGAGAGATCACAAGGAATATCCTAATTTGGTCATAACCAAATAGAGAGATCACAAGGAATATCCTAATTTGGTCATAACCAAATGGAGAGATCACACGGAAAATCCTAATTCGCAAAGCATGTTATCGTATTAAATGCAACCATGGAATCCATTTCTCTGACATAGAAAAATGTTAAATATTTTCTGAGCAGGTTCAATTGTGTACAGCTTATCTATACTGCAATACTTTCACCTCAAGCCCTCCCAGGCTGATATGCAGTTCTTAGTGTTCCTTTGGTTATGTATAAAATCTACATGCATCTCATCTTTTACAAAAATAAAACATTACATAGAAAATGACCGTTACAAATTATCGGATCGCTTATGCACAGTTTAAAAAAACAAAAACCACACACACACATTAAGTGTATTTTCTGATTAGTACATTTGTCTAATAATATAGCCCCAACTAAACTGGATGCTAAAACTATAGTCAATACACTTTTTGTTTTGTATTTCTTAAATTTATACAAAAGATGTTAGTATTATATAAGAGATAATCACTGAGAAAATAATGTCTTGTGAACATTTTTGTTTAGTATCTGTGAACCTTTGAATTAAATTATTCAACATTACTTTGGATTCTTTTCTCCATTTGCTGAATTTAAGCGCTTAAAAGTACTAGGAATATCAAACATCACACAAAAACTTCAAATATTGCATCCTGTAAAAGGGAACTCCGTTTCTGATATCACTATGCCGTTCAAATTGCCGGCAGAGTGGTAAAAATCCACAGAAACGGAATAAGTAAAATTCTATGGTAAAATCAAAATGCCCTGTGTATAATCACATTTCTTCATACTGTTAAAAACAACACAATTTAAGAATAAGTCATCAATCTCTACGTCTCTCTCTGCCTCGACTCTTCAGCACAGAAGGGAAAAACACTTCCCTGAGCAGGTGTTACAAATGCCAAACTAAAAGCTCATTAAACATAACCAGCTTGAAATATTTTGCTTTAACTTCTATTTGCCTCCTCCTTCCAAGAAATAAAACACAAGTATACTTCGTACCACTGAGAGTGCGATCTGAGCACAGCTTCACTGTCTGTACATTATGTTCTGGGCTCAGTAAAACCATCTCTATTCAAAACTCTATGGTGAAAAATTGTGTTGTTGTTGACAGTGTTTCTACGACGTAATGCTGCCTTCCGAAGGTTGTCACAAAGTACACAGGTGAGCTGGATGCACCTCATCCACCAATCCAGTCAAGTGACCAATGCAGCAATATTTGATTTTCATACTCCATTCCGTTTCAGTTGCTGACCATTGTAGGAAGGTCCTCATATTTAATGGACCTGCAAAGTTTGATTCACCTGGCCAAGTTAGTTATGTGTTTAGATCAGGAGAAGAGGAGTACCATCATCTCAGTCCTGTGCTATTTAGGTATTAGTAGAAAGCAGTACTGTAATAAACATGATTAATAGTTTATTAGTTGTGCTTCTTCACTACTGTCTTTTCCCTACTCAACAACTCTGTTGTCCGATAAAACAGTAACTTTGAAAAACCCTTGCAAATATTGTACGGAGAAGAAAAAAAAAATTCAAGACATTTCCTGTGTTCTGTGTCTAGGTGTCAAACAGCCCATGTCCACATTGGCACTTGAATAAGGGAACCCTCCCCCACCAAAAACAAACAAACAAACAAACAA
>JAOYMR010000009.1:15006857-15017882 GCA_025802075.1 Tenebrosternarchus preto | reverse complement strand
GTCAAACAGCCCATGTCCACATTGGCACTTGAATAAGGGAACCCTCCCCCACCAAAAACAAACAAACAAACAAACAAGTCAGTTTGTATCTTAAACCAAAACAATGCATTTGAGGTACAATGGCAAATGTGGGGGCAAAAAAAAATCCCTGAAGGGGTAACGTTAGGTTATGCACCAGAATGAGTTTCCATCATTTTTTGTTTGTTTTTTTAAAAAAAACTTTGTGAGGGATGAAGGGCTTTCCTGCAATAAGAAGAGACAACAGTGATTAAACACCCTATACTTGTACAATTGTTCGCCCACAGTGGCAAAGGTACAAATAGTTTAAAGGAAAGATTATTATATCATGGATGTGTAAAGAAAGAGAGAAAAAGAGTTCTATTGTATATCACCTGCAGTTACAGTTCTTGCTTAAAAGGCAAAAGTACCTTACCTGCTCCTATCTGCAAGAGAGTTAGCTGGGCACCCAGTTGTGAGACGAGCTCTGTGTGGTGGCTGGTCCTGGATAATTTTGCCCAGCTGGTACAATAGAATCAAAGTTGAAGTCAACTGCATCTCCATCCATAAGATCACTGTTGATTATGTAATCAACATCACAGTCTAGATCCTCTGTGAACATGTCAATATCCAGGTCTGTGGGGAGACGGTCATGGGAGGGCAAAAAGCAAGCAGGTGTGCCAAACTGGCTTATTCCCTGAAGACCTCCGTTCCCACTTTCTGAAGGAACAACTCCATGTTGAAGTAGCCCTCCACCTGGCAAGTGATGCTGAGTCTTCATGGCTGTTAGCTGTGATGGTTCCTGGCCCATGCCTGACAGCAGCATGCCAAAGCCCATTTGAGAGTGCTGCTGTGGCTGTAGTTGGGACTGGGGTTGAAGGGCCATTTGCCCTACTGGGCCAGGTTCCATACTCTTGCCCAACATCATTTGACCAGGCTTGCCTTGGCTGCCAGAGATGGAGCCCCCAAGCCCCAAGAGATTAGCACCTCCCTGGCTAGGCATCAGAGGATCCACCTGAGTCATCATGACATCACTAGGTGGGGGAGAGTCTGAAGTGAGTAACGCCTCAAGACTGGAGGGCACGTGAGTGGTGAAGCCACTTCGAGATCCAGGCCCTGGCAGTGGGTTAAAGAGCGAGTTTCCAAAGTTTGATGGGCTTGTGTTGGAGCTTCCTCCCTGCTGAACTGAATTCTGTGACCCTGGCTGGGCTGGTCCCTGAGGTCCCTTCACTGGCTGAAGCTGACGATAAGATGGAAAGTTAGACCCACGAGGCAGCAAAGTGGATGCAGAGGGCAGTGGTGTAGGTGGAGCTTGGGGTGCTGTGCTCGGGCTTGCACCACCTTGCTGCGCGGTCATTAAGGTAAGCCCGTCAATTAGATCCAGTTCTTCCATGAGGGTTTCAGTAAGTGTAGGTGGAAGACTGCCAGAAGGATACCCACTCAGACGACCATCATCAGGCAAGTCATCATCATCTTCTTGTCCTGGAGCAATTGGAGAGAGCCTACCGCTCAGAGTGCTGGCGTTAGAGCTGGTGCGGGGTCGGAAGCTTGTCCACATGTCTTGGTCATCCAAGCTACCACGGGATGATGGACTGCTACTGTTCACCCCCCACTTTCCAAACTGTGTCGAAGGACCGGGACTGTCGGCACCCCCTGCACCAGAGACGCCCTCAGTCTGTATGGCACCAGCAGGGCCGCCTATGCCACCTGCTCCTGCCTGCTTTTTTGTCTGTTTTGCCCGCATACGGCTTTTCAGCAATTTAGTGCTGTTGTCCATTGAGGCAGCACGGCGACGAGGAGCTTTCCCAGTTTTCCCCCCCTCAGGATTGAGCATCCACCAGGAACTCTTCCCTGTAGATTCATTGTGTACTCTCAAAAACTTGTTGTGCAGGGACAAATTGTGACGAATTGAGTTCTGAGAAGAGACGAGATAACACAAGAAAATCAATTATTATGAGGTAACTGTTCTTGACACAATGAGAATTAAGGCAAGAGTAAATAGTTAATTTAGAGTCTACACGTCACAGCACTAATGACCCTGAAATAAGGTTTTCAGACATGCAAACATTATAATGGATAGTAATCAACATTTAATGTATGTATGTCTACATAATTTGGATCACTTGTCTGAAATGATCTGTACCTTCCATCCAGCAGAACTATTACTGTCTCCTTTATCCTTAAAATACGGTACTGTTTTTACCATCCAATCATAGATTTGAGCCAGAGTGAGTCGTTTCTCTGGTGAGTTCTCAATTGCTTGGCTTATTAGATCAGCGTACGACTGATTTCCCCAAGCGTTGCGGCGTGATGAGCCCTTTCTTGGTGTGGCACCACCTACTCCAGCAACCACTCCTCCATCCGAGACGGCAACCTTTTCAGGTTCAGATATGATTTGCTGGGGCTCTTGTTTATCTTCCTCGGCGGGCGGGGTTCCAGCAGTGGACTCAGTGCCGTCTGTTCCCTCTGCTTTGACAGCTGAGATGTCGGGTCTAGGCAACGGCCATGTGCACGACCTCGGTCTGCTCTGTGGCTCAAAATCTGGGTCAATCGGGGGTACATTGTCTGCCTCCATTGTTCTGTGTATTCGGGAGAATTTCAAGGACGAGCTTGACAATACTGATAACTACTAAACATGTGATACTATTTTTCTTTTTGTAAAATATTACAGTGGATCAGTAGATCAAAATTATTAGTTCATCATTTACTTAACAATCCTGTTCTAGGTAGATTGTTTATTTAAAATTTGTGCTTGTGACAGATATGTGGCAGTGATCTCTATCTCTAAATTATACCAGTAATTTAGATTCTCGAAGCGAGACTAGGTATGGGGGGGGGATTCCGAAAGTCTTTTTTGGTACCTCACACACTAGAAGAGCGTATGATGGAGCAAGGAGATAATAATCTGAACACACGAATAGCGCGTTAGTTAATCCTCAGATTGGAGATTAAAGGGAGCAAATAATCTCCTTAATAGTAACTATCATAAACCTTCGATTTCCACAAAGGGAAGGAAGAACTCTTTGTTTATGTAAAAGAACAAAGGAAAACCATATAGTAGTCTAAACCGTACTACTACTAGTCTGAACCATCTGATTTGCTAGAGGAATGCAATATCTAAATCAGACTAAATCATCCCGTCCCCAAAATAAGAATGTCAGGGTGATCCTAACTTTAAATGTACAAGACTCAACCATCAGCAGAGCTCTAATGCCATAGCAACAAAGTGATAAACCTGTGTAACGCAGAAAATTATATGTGGAAGCAATTAAATAAGTAGCCACACAATATAATATTCCCACAACTGCAATGATTACCTTCCACTATTTTCGTTTGTAGCAGCAAACAGCCTACTTGATACAGCAATATATTCAATTTTTAATAGCTTAATCTATAGAAACGGGCAATTATTTTTAAATCATCAATATATAACGATAAAAGACAAGTTTTATATCAACCCAGGTAATAATGCCTTTTTCATCAATTTACGCACGCAAAAAGCCAGTTTAATGAAAAATACTGTCCATCGGCCTTTTCAAGTAAATGCAAAATATTTGTCTACGAAGTATTACGTTGTGTATCAAACCAACCGACCATTTGACATTAAAGTCAAATATTTAGTTAAAATATAATCTGAATTTACTAAATCGAAATATCAATATAAATGTCAGAACGCAGCCTTTACGCCAATGGTTTCACTCTGGTACAAAAAAATAATAAAACTAACCATGCGCCGGTGTTTAAAATGCGTTTTTGTGTGCCTTGGCAAGCTATTAATAGTCTAACCTTTAAAAGCGAACATATAGCAAATGTCACAGTCCCGACAATTACTGACTATTCATAGGTCTGATCCCAGACGAAAAATAACTCAATCCGTATTATTGTAGTTCAAGTTTGCACGTTTCTACACGCTGTATGTGCAGGCGCGTGTCACCATCTGCCATGTTTCTCCAGACGTAACTACACACGATGCTCGCGCGGGCACAACTATGCCGAACACGTCTCTCCAGACTTCGTATTTCCAACAGAAATTAGGTTCTTATTACTCTTTGAAAGTACAAGCGTTCAATCCCACATCTTGAATTTGGTCGTCAGCAACGCAACTGCCCGGACAAAACTCGAAATCATAGTTTTAACATGGGGAGAAACTAGATGGCCACCTAGTTAGCCAACTCCTCCAGTTATTTATGAGTTAAAATCCCTCCGCAGAAGTGGAAGAAAGCAGCTTTCCTCAAGGAATCCGGTTTCCCATCGTAGTTAGTGTTCAATCCTTTCTACTGTATAGTTAATACAGAAAATGAAAGAGTCATTCATCGTATCTATCTTGTTTTGTTTTGTTTTGACTCGAGGCGAAGACTCCCTTCTGACGTCTGTTTACCACTGCCAGCCAACGTGTCCTGCGCTTGCGTAAAAGGGGTTGCTGGGAAATGCAGTCATGTGATAAATTAGACTTTTCTCATGTAAACATGTGTGAAAAATCTAAAGAAAGCTTGTCTACTCAAAATCTCTTTTATATAACAGTTTCTAAAACGTGTTAATAATGTTGCTACTAAAACACTTTAGTCTCGTTAAGATGTTAGAAGAAGACTGTAACAGGCGTGACGAGTGTCAGTTTACTCTATAATCTGAACTGAATTGAACTGGTGGTGGTTCACGATTTATACCACTATTAAATATTGTAACCATGCAATTGCAGCTATTGTAGCTGCTACTGTAGTTACCTACAGGCAGTTTATGATATCCATTAGAAACTAATGGTTAATCAAATTTTTTTAAAAATCTATCACCTTGTTAACCATTTAAAAATATGATTAGAAATCATATTTGGAATGCCACATTACTTAGCATAATTCTAAATTAATTTCGTATTGGTGGCCCTCCATTTATTTATCCTGTAGACTATTAATTGTTTTGGCGAATCATTGTCTATGAGAGCATGTTGAAGTACGTTTTGGTATCGAAAAACGTTTTTAGATGATGTTGCTGCTGGTGGTATCTAGTCTCGTATTTTCCATTAATAAACGGACTGTTATGTTGATTTGCGACAATTTTCCACCCGCCTTTAGTCCTCCTTAAAAAACTACATTCACCACAAGCAATTGTGTACGGCTTCTCATCTGCCAGTGGTGGGCGGCACAGGACACGTTGCATGATGCAACCCGAAGCTCCAGACGGGTTGTGATATTAGAACATTTCGTTCTATGTTATTATGACTGTAAACGAGAATAGCTTTACCAGTTGAAGATGTTAGAATAGCCTACATTTAATATTTTGAAAATGTACGCAGCTGCTCGTTGGCTGCCTGTTTACAACACAACGTCTTACTGTCAGTATATGGTGAAAGACACAAATTTGAATCCATAACGTCTTTAAGCATTGCCAAGTAACCTGGACTTCATTGGTTCTCAATAGGAATAAATAAAAATATAGAGCATAATAATAATAATTTGATTTAGCAATGTTTAACTGATACAATTATTATTTAAATAATTTTTAATATGCGCAGTATCATTGGGTAGCTTAAAACTGAGGTTAATTTAATCATTTAAATCAATAAAAGCTCATATACACCTGTACATCTAATACAAATATGGGGATTTAAATGTTTGAGCACAGTTTGTGTCCAAAAGTTAAATTTTTTACTTCATTTGTGGATTAATTTGAGTGAATTGTATGTGTCATCTGCTTATTTAGCTTTGAATGAAATGAACAATAAGTTGTCCTAATGATCAGTAAGTTGTTCTAAATCATTTTTATAACCTAAATTCTAATCTCCCATTGCATTCCTCTGTAAAATGAATCCCCTTAATTACTGGATCCTGAAAGTCGAATGCAGCAGCTACAAGGAGTTCTTGAGTATTCTGTGTACATTGACCACCCAGTCAATAGCTGTAAGGCACTCCTGAAAGTTGGTAAGGTCCTAATTAGAAATGGATACAAGTCAGTAGAAGCATTTACTGTTCTGGATGATGGCTCTGAGTGAACTATTATCCTCCATACCACAGCACAGCAACTAGGACTGACTGGGCCATTAGAATACCTGATTCTTTGTATGGTTTGGTAGGACCAACAAGCTGTTCAAGATCTTCATATATCATCTCCAGTGGGGCCTTCACTGTTAGATCCTTGGTCTAATGGGGCATATAGTTAATAAGATACATCATGTCCTCTGGATTGGTTCAGACTGCTTCCACCTTGTGACCCCAACTGAGTTGATTCATCAGGTGGGCCAGCAGTTGTGAAGACTTGCCTTGGGTGAACCCTCCAGGGCCCAGCTCATGAGCTTGAACATGGATTTGGCGTGCAATAATGCTTCTTCGTTACTACTTTCCCCAGTATTGATCTCACATTGATAAATTGAGGCAGTTAGATGTGTATGTGATTGAGGGATGATCCATCAGGTGCATGCTCAGACCTCACTGGCACTGCTGGTCAGACGGGTTGTGGTCGTAGGGCTATGGACTGTTCACTGACCATGATGTGGAATATCTACCGAATTCTGGCTAGGCAGCATAATCCTGTGATTTACTGTCTACGGCATTTGTAGAAGAAGGAGTATGGGAACTTGCCAACGATATCACTGCCCAGGTGCTGCTCCAGCACAGAAATGGATAGACATTATATTAAGATGCACATTCACATCTTTTGTGATGCTTCACAACAAGTTTGTTGTTGCTTGTCTGAAACTGAAGAGCCCTGAAGGTCAATTAGAAGTTGGTTTCTTAGCTGCAAAGTCACATGTTGCACAGATGATCCTTCATCTGCTGATGAAGTTTGTCTTCATTCCATCAAGGGGGCCTGACTTCGGAGGCTGTTTGGGGAGAGAGAGGAAGGGAGGGAGAGGGAGAGAGAGAGAGATGCTCCATTAAAACAGCATTCCAGATCACTGAAGTCCAAACAGTAACTGAGGAAGTATTAAGAACAGTCCTGATTGAAGTCTAAGGAATTCTTAATGCTAAGCCACTTGGTTACATTTGTATGTTGGCTATCCTGACCCAATTACCCCCAACTATTTCTGGCCAGTATGTGATTTCATGCCCCCATAAAATTAATTCCCTTTCAATATTTAAAGCAGCTAGAGTGCAGATGACACTGGAAGTCACTAATATTCTAACTTAGAAGCTGTTTTGTTGATTACTGTGGCCAAGTAAATGTAAACGTTTTTCCTTCACAAACTAAAATACTTTTTGTGCTGAATTTAGACTTTTTCTATCGCATTTGGATTTAAAGTGACAGGGCAATTAACAATTAACATTGATCACATATTTCTTTAAAAATAAGGCTGTTGTTGCACTTACATTGTGTATAAATTACAATCTGAATAAATTACTTCTAAAATGCATAATCTATGATTTCAGTCTACATTTAAACTCACAAACATCCTTCAGTTTCTGCAATATTCTACCAACCAAGAAAGCATCCAATTTCCTTGGTACCCTTTTCCATACGATATGTAATTATAACAAACGAACAAACAACAAATAAAAACACTATGGGTGATAATGAAATTCATTCTGCAAATATATTTGGATTCAACATGCAAAGATTTATAATAAAGAGATATTTTGCAGGGAACAAATTCATTGCTGATCAGTTAGCAATGTTGGAATTCTTTTCTCTTTCCAGGTGATGTGCCTGTAAATGTGAGTGTTCTTCTGCCTTAAGTTGTTATGATAGTTATTTGAGAATGTATTTTTACTAGTATGTAGTGTTCATTAAGTCCCTGTGTAAAGTATAAATATGTGGTATTGGTTGTGCATATCATTAAACTGATTTTTAAGATTTAGTAACATTACTGGGTTGTTGTTTGACGCTGGATGATGTCAGTACGTATTTTCTCTCTGGGGGGAGTGGTTTGTCTGTCCATCTTGGTCCCGCCTTTTAGGTATGTTTTGCGTAGGATTGCGTCTCTTTCTCCTGATCCAATAACGGGCAGTGTTGCAATTTTCAAATTTGCATTATGGGCTCCCCAGACTTCGCTGTCTGTCAAGCTTTGCTTGCTTTCGTGAGTTAGCTAGCTAACTAGATTACGTAGCTAGGTTAGCCAGCTAGCTATCGTTGTTCCACTGTTTCAGATTGTTAGGTAAGTTATATGTATTTATAATATTGTGTTGTTTTACCAATCATTTTTGCATATTGTAGCGTCAACGTGTGACCGACTGTCGTGCACCACAAATCGGTCAGAAAGATAACTGGTGTTTTAATAGTTTCTGGCAGTTAGCTAGCTGGGTAACTATTTAAGTCGATTAGCGGGCTAGGAACCATTCTGGCTAGATAGCTAATGATTTTTTTGAAACGTGGTACGTTTGTGGTGGTAACACTGATTACGGTAGCTAGCTAGATACATTGCTTGCTAGTAGTACTATTAAAACTTGTAAGAAATCAACTCAATGTTAATATTAAACTACACAGCTAGCTAGCCATATAGTTAGCACTAGATCATTTCTAATAGCTAGTTTTATAAATTGTCACGTACGACAACTTAGTTTAACCAGCTGTGTTGGGCAACTTCGTTACTCAAAAAACGGCCATTTTACCCTCTTCATTCAGGTTTTTGTATTGGCTAACTAGGTTAGCTAAATGGCCAAACTAGTTGGCTAGCTAAATAGCTAACGAGTTTGCGTTAACCTGCAGTGTAACTTATGACATATGTTGGCGATGTGTTGTAAGCAAGTTAGCTTTGATTGTGCTGAAAAAGTCATGGTGTTGTCATTTCACCATTTGTATTTACTGTGAAATGTTGTTTAATTTAACCTCCCCTTTAGGTAGCATATATGGAGACTATTGGAACAAAGAGGACTAAGGATGGTTGCTGTGAACTTGGCCTTCCCGTCCTTCAGAGGCAGGTGTCTCCCAGTACGCCTCTCAAATCACCAGACTCATGTTACAACTCCTCTTTTCGTAAAATTGATGATGAAACGTTTATATACATGTCAACAATTTTTGATGACACCATGGATCCATCCTTAATTACAAATGGAATAGGACCCACTGCTGATGCACAGATGAAAAACATGGCAAATGCAGAAGGCAAGACAAACCACAACAGTTTGCTTTGTATACCAGAGGAGAATGGCCAGGCAGAGTTCAGCATGTCCTTTACTTCTCCCCAGAATGACCACGAAGAATTAACCCAAAACAATTCAAAGGCATGTCAACATGAGCTCAGTTCACCTTCGACAGATACTAATATTGGCAATGAAATGATGGTGGAGTCTAACGGTACTTTTGATATAAGTAAAGGTCTCAAAGAGGCGTCTTTTGGATTAGATTCCACTAAAGCTCTCAACTGTGTACGAGCACAGCCAAACATTACTTTTGAGAAGTCCCAAGAATTCAAAGATGAACATAATTCTTCTGCTTCTGCTAATGCCAGTCTGCAAGGAGAATATGAAAAGCATTTAAACTCCACGGTTGATGTTTATGGCCGTTCAGATGTTGCCACACAACAGCAAAATGAAAAACTTCACAGTGCGGGAGATATTACCCATTCAAATGTTTCTAAACAAGAACAATGTAATGAAGAACTTCTTTCTAGTGAGGACTTTGAGAAACATGGTACTTTTACAAAGTCTACAAAGCAGATTAATGTGAGTATTGACTTAACAGGTGTTGTGGAGCAAAATGGCATTGCATCTCTTCACATGTCCACTGGATTGAGTGAGTCAAGTTCTGCTAAAGTTCACACCTCTGAAAGGACTTTTAATAAATGTAATACAATGACTGATCTCACACATCTAAGGCCCCTTCCTACCGTAAATAATTCCAATATCAATACCACTGAGGAGGTGCTGAGGATTTCCAATATAGAATCACCAACACAGTCCAGTCCAGCTGTAGGTGATGCTCTTCTGTCTGGGCCAATAGATGCTCTCAGCACAGTAGCTGTTCCTTCAGTAAATGTTGAAGTGGCTGTTTGCTCAAATAAAACTCAGGACCTTCCTGAAGATGAAGATAAAATGGAGGAACAACAGGGACATTTGCAAAGGAGAAATGGAGTTTCTGATGGAGAGTGTTATCCCAACCTGAATATCAGCCATTGTAGCATTTTTTCTTTGGATGATACACTTGACATGAAATCACGTGCCCTTGTTACATCCACCCCTATTGTTCTGGGTAGGGGATTTGATAGACTGGGAAGTGCAAAGTTCCCAGATATGCAAAAAAGACTCTCTGTAATCAACAGCATTGAAACACAGTCAACCGATGACCTGGTTGGTACTAGTGAGCATGATGGATTTAACACAGCAGAGACCATTCCATCATCCATCAAGTCTGACACCCAAAAGGTTTTAACAAAATGTACCTCTGTTGCTAAGTCAGCAGCTGTGAACAAGCCTCCCTCAAAGTTAGCAGTCAGAAGGAAAATTCCTCAGCCTGCTTTTAGAACCAATATTCCCAAAACCCAGCTTCCTCCAAAGCCTCCCACCTCACAGGAAACAGAAGTTGTTAATCCAAAAGGTGTTCCAACAACACAAGCCCTTAACCAGCCAGAGACGTCTGAATCTTTCGTGCACACCTTAAAGAGGACAGTCCAGCTCAATAAAAAGAAAAACGTTGGTCCTGCCAAGAGCACCATGACTACTGGCACTGCACGGGTAAGAAATACTGTGAGTGATTCAATAATGGAGTTTTGAATAATGTTGTCCCACCCACCCCCAATCAGTTCAACTTTTGTATTTTTAAATTTAAAGCTATAACTGCTGGTTTTATTACTGGATTTAAATAATTATCATAAAGCTTTTGTAAACAACACAATAAATTGTCTCCAAAAAATAAGGCTGTAACGATCGTAGTACAGTTAAGGGAGTTGATTGAACATTTATGCATTTTTTTTACGCATTACGTATTTTTTTTATTCCAACCCCAGTTATCTGCAATGACGACCTCAAGTGGATGTAATTTTACTGCTGGTGAGATTTGACTTTATTTACTAATTTGATCTTTTTACAGATACTCGAACAGTTTCAAATCAAATGATTAAAAGGCTTAGCAATGCAATACCTCTTGTTAGATAAACTTTTAATA
>JAOYMR010000009.1:14975779-15006757 GCA_025802075.1 Tenebrosternarchus preto | reverse complement strand
GACTGGAGGGTCAGAGGTCATATGTTACATCCTGGTGCTAAACACTCATGGAGGCACTGGGGGCAAAACCCCACTGTTTTTTTTTTATTTTTATTTATATATATATATTTATTTATTTATATTTGTTGGACATTAGAAGTAAAAAAAAAAATTGGATTGTGTCAAGGCTTGTCATTATTGTACTACCCTAACAGTGTACCAGAGGACTTTACTTATTACATACCTTTGTTCTTTTATTGAACATTACTAATAAATGTGTTTAGAAGATCTCTTGTGTTTTTGGTGAATTTTATTTATTTGATCCTGTGTGATTTGCTACAGCCTGCTCATGGTAGTATTTCATCTGTAGCTATTGTCATTTAATTCTGCACACAAGGGGGCAGGAGATATTGTTGCCGCAGACAAAGAGTTCTTTACCATTTTCTTGTAACTAAAATCTAAAATATTAGATCCAGCTATGGGACTAATAAACTGTTCATGGTACACTGTAGATGGTGAACTATTATGCACTATTGTTTTGTTTTCCTGTACAATATTTTTAGGTATTTAAAAAATATTCAAAATGCAAAAAAACAATTCAGCTTCAGTAGAATCAGCAAGATACAGTGATGTCGTAATGTGACTGTGTTATTGTATGCTTGCAGATTCAAAGCCTTCAAACAGTTGCATGACCAAGCCTAAACCATCCAACTTGCCCCCCTCTGGCCAAAGAAGATTGGGACTTAAGCCCCCTGGCAGTGCTGCTTTCTCAGTGGAGACTGGCCATTCTAAGATCAATCCTAAACCTTCAGGTTTAACAGGTGCTGTCATTACAATTTGTATATATTTTTAGATATTAATATTCTTCCTTTATCAGTAGATCAGTGATTTGGAGAGTGTTCGCTTGGAATTAAACTGTATTAAAACTGAATTAAAGGTATAAGGACAAGGAGTTCACTGCTTCCAGGTCTTGCACAGAAGCATGCAAGCAGTGATGTCTTACCATTGGCAAAAAGGAAAAAAAATGGTATGATGATTTTGTCTGGCTGCTATTTTTGGTCAATGAGCTCCATACCTGGTGCACATTGACTTGAGGAATGTTTTAGCAAAAATGTAATGTTTTTGTCATTCAGATATGCAGGACCAGCCAACCTGTGCTGAAGCTCCAGCAGGCTCAAAGCCAGGTGACGGTGCTCACAGAATAATTACAGCTTCCAGAGATAACCAAATAAAAAGGGCAAGCACTGGTAAGAACATGTGACATACAGTGCATTTCAAAAGTAGTTCCAACGTGAAAGCTGTAAATCTTTTTTTTCTTTCTTTGCTCTGTAGTCTAACAATTCAATGATTTTAAAAGGAAACACTGAATAAGATGCTGAAGTACAGAATGATCAAGTTCTTGATTTTGTGTGTATGCATATATGTGTGTGTGTGTGTGTTGTATACGTTAGTTATACAACATATACATATATAAATTGTATTTCCTTCTAGATTCTTGACAGGTAGTTTGCACTAGAACTGTATTGCCACCTAGTGTACACTAGATCTCATTTCTTTGGCATCTTTGTCAGTTTTCAGGAACCATGTCAAAAGCTTCAAATATAGGAATGGCATGATTTTAAGATGCGTTAACCAAGATCAGTTATTTTATATTGTTTTTTAATATTTGTCATATATCATCAGTTCTATAGGTCTTGGCAGCTGAAATGTATTGTATTATAGGCAACTTTTAGTACAGTAGTCCTTTTAGTACAGTAGTTAGTACAGTATTTATTTTTAATTATATTCAATTATAAAATCATGCATGTTAAAAGCAGAAATATTGCAGATCACCTTTATATTTAATGGATGTTAGATTTATACTTTTCACAGTTGTTTACCTTTATATTTAATGGATATTAGATTTATACTTTTCACAGTTGTTTATATTTAATGGATATTAGATTTATACTGGTCACAGTTGTTTACTTTTACATTTAACGGATGTTAGATTTATACTGGTCACAGTTGTTTGTCGGCACCATATTTCTTTTATTTGGATTAGGAATTAAAATGTGTAAAATTCTAGTGTCGTGTTAATAATGTCAATGTTGGACTTTTTGGACAAAGGTCAGCTATGCAAACAAAGTTCCTTCAAAGTTCTTTTGAAGCCCTTTGCCTGCACTACATGGATGTGTGGGTGGGTGGCTGGGTGGGTGTGTGTGTGTGCATGCTCCTGAAGGAGGAACCAGTTTATATTAGAAAAAGTTGATGTTTAAATCATAATTCATTCCATGGGGTTCTAAAGTTCCAAGAATGTAGATCAGTTCTTTGTCTTTGTAAATCAGTTCTTTGAGTTTTCTAATTTTATTGCTGCCATTGCAGCAGCTGGCGATACAAACCGATAACATTAATGTAATGCCCACTTATTTTAAAATGCTTTGCCACTGGAAAGAATAAATCTTTAATTCTTATGGTGTTTGACGAACCGATTAGCAAGTCTTCTCCTGGTTTCTCCAATGTAAAGCTGATTACATCTCTTGCATGTAGTGCAGTAGACTACTCCTGCAGCGATACATGAGGAGGAATGGTTGATTACTATTTATCTTTTTGTGCCAGTTGTTTTAGTGGCTGTGTTAATAAATGTACATGTAGAACGTTTGAAGTCGAAAGTGAAGCAGTTTAGAGTTGAAACAAGTTCTGACTGTCTTGCGAGAATCTCTTTGGAAGGACTTTTCTCAGGTCTCGCACCAAGAAAATGTTTTAAAGCTCTTAAATCATCATTATTAGGGGTCATTGTGTATAAACTTAGATTAAAAAAAAAAACATTTAAAATGTTTGATATTTGTATAACTTATGCATTACTGTATAAATGTTATATATTACATTTTATTTATTTTATTTGTTTTTGCTCCTTAAGGTGCCCTTATTTTGTATATACATTTGAGAACAGTTTGTTGGACTGTGTAAATATTGATTCATTATAGCATCCACTGAACATGCATATCTGGACTGTCTAAGGTTAGATTTTTCAAGAATGCAGTGCATGCTGTAGCTATGTAAGACATCGTATTGTAAATGGCAACATAGAACTACTTTTGCATCCCTAATTTTCTGTTTTTAGTCACCAGTAAATCAAAATTACTATTTCCATTTGAGACGTTGTGTGTGTGTGTGTGTGTGTGTGTGTTTGGGGGTTGGGGGGGGTGCGCGTATGTTGGCGTGCGTGTGTACCTGTGTTGCTCCAGGCTGTGAAAACTGTACACTAATTCAAGAAAAGCTATGCATATTTCACCAAGAACTTGGGGAATTTCTCCAAGAATGTAGAAGAATTCCAGCAGGTAGGTTATATATATATAATATAACATTTTATCTTGATGCTAACTTTTGTAGAAATTAGTCATGATGTTAGTGTGATTTCTTTCAGATTGTGAAAAGTTGGGGCCATTTCAACAAAAATTTGAGATGTGTTTAGAGGAGTTTAGGAGATTGCAAGCAGGTATTTCTCAAGCTTTACCTAATGTTGGCACTGTTCATTATGGTAAAAAAGGTTTATTAAATGTAATCTTGCCTTTTATTTCAGCACATCAGTGAAGAGGAGGTTGTTTCACTTGGAGACTTTTTTTGTATATTAATATTGAGTTTGTGAAATGTCAATCATTTTTTTCATAATTTAAAATATATATTATTGTTGGATGATGTTTTTATCTAACAGTTGAAAATATTAAAATGAATGTTTATGGTGGCTTTCCAGATTAATTACATGCACATTTTGTACGTAATTTGTGACCGTTACTCATTGTTGCAGTTACCTACAGTCCACCAAAGGCTAATTCACCTCTGATCATTTGGAAATCTTCAAAACTGTATGTTCTCACTGGTTACAAGAGTTCAAAACATGAAAAATGCCAGTAAATAGTTTGGCAAACCACAATCGTATAATCAGAGAGCTTTATATTAAACATTGAAAGTAAAACAGATGGCATGTGCTATAGGAACTTGGCACTGAAGTACATTACTTTAATTTTCACTGTTATCTATTTTAACCCAGTTTTTGTTGTGACACAAGTTGGCAGTGACCTTAGAGGTAGGGGCAGGTTCTTAATTCATTAATTGTAAAAACCATCATGGCATATCAACCTTGATATGAAGATTAGAATGGTTGGAGGTTCCTGCAAGAAAATTTGGGAAGCTGTTTAAGCTGCCTCACTTTGCAAATGTTTTATAAATTGAACGGTGCCTATCTGATATAACTAATATAAGTGAAAACATAATTTCAATGGCATATGAAATAGACTTGACTAAAACCTTTTACAAAAGGTTCTCATCGTTGTCCTTTCTGTTCAGTTTTTTGTGCGTATTTATTGATTTCACGTGAATTAAAGATACACTGTTTGTTTTGACTCATTTACTTGCATTGTGGCATCTTTCTACAACATTAAGCAGTTTCCTCCATATACTTTTATTATTACCTCTCAGTGTGTTATTGCTGGGTTTGAAGTTCAAAATCATCTGCCTTCCACAGACAAATTACATTTTTGTTTGTATAGAGCATCTGTTCCAGAACTGTTCGATTCAGGTTAACCATATTTATTTCCAGTGTCCAAGCTTCAAAATATTATACAAAAGAGACATTTTCCCAAACATTAGGGACTATAATTTGCAGTTTAATACACATTAGCTGCATACATTATTTAGGCATAATAGTACTGCCTATCCTTTTGAGAACAAAACCAAAGTGATAGTGTTACAATAGAATGGGTGTATCTCAAAGATTCTGTTCCAGTCTGTGTCCCAAAAGTGTAACATTAAATGGTTGAGCAAGTATCATGCTGAACACTCACATGTAAGACAATCTTAGTACTGATGCTTTTGGGAATATGGGCCTTTTTCACATTCATTCATCGAAAATACCTAAATAGGGATAAAAGCGTGATGCAATGGCATGTCATCAAAGTACACACGTGTGTGTGTGTGTGTGTGTGTGTATATATATATATATATTTTTTTTTTACAACAATCTAATGTCATTTGGCCAATTGTATAAATAAATGGGATAGATTGTGGGTAGATGTTGGGTATAATGTATGGAAAGCTATCTGTGAATTAGATATGCCTTTACAACATTTACAACACTAATCCTAGTTTAACCTAAATTCCAAACATTTTTGTATTTTTTTGTGGTTATTCGGTAATCAATTAGGATGACTCTAGTTTTAGACTTTAGTGTGCTTTGCTTTTGCTGTCTTGGACTATCCTCTAGTTGGTTAAGGTAGGCTTTGAGTTTAAGCACTTTTGCTGTCTTGGACTATCCTCTAGTTGGTTAAGGTAGGCTTTGAGTTTAAGCACTTTTGTCTGCTTCCATTCATCTCTGCAGGTATCAACAGCTCCTTATCTTCAGCACCTGTACCTTCTGTGTTTAAGACAGCCAGGCTAGTACCAAGTCTAAAGATCCCATTTGACAGTTCCAACATAAGCTACTACAAACCAGTATCACTCCTCTCAAAACTCCTTGTCAAAGCAGTCTATAATCAATGATTTATTTCCTTACCCAGAGCCAGCTCCATGATCCCGATCAGTTCAGCTAGAAACAGGCACATTCAACAGAAACTGCTCTCATAGCAGTGACAGAGAAACTTCATGCTGCCAACTAAAATTCTAGCACTAATTGTTTATTATTTATTACTGAACTTTTTGTTGTAAGGGCTTATGCTGATTTTGCACTTCTTCCAGCATCAGCATTGATCCCTGTATTTTTGCAGTGTTCTAGTTCAAAGGTATCCTGTAATCTAACCTACTGTACTGGCTAGGATACATGATGCGAGTGAATGACAAAGCACTTTTGTACGTCACTCTGGATATGAGTGTCTGCTGAATGCCATAAATGTAAATTAAATCATTGATATATTGCATTGAATGTAGCTCAAAGTCATCTGGCACCATCTGGATTTGCACTCTATGCACTCTGTGGGCAAAAGAATACATATACCTCTCATAGTTATTGAGTTCAGGTGTTTCAGCCACACCGATTACTAATGGGTGTGTAAAATAAAATCTCCATTGTGAAATCTCCATTGACTAAGATTGATAGTAGAATGGGTCCTACTGAAGCGCACAGTGACTTTGAACTGTCACCTTTGCTACAAGTCAGTTCATGAAATATCTGGCCTGGTATTGAGTATATGGATGTGTCTAGAAGCCACAACACCTTAGCCATGAAGCAGTAGACCATGCAAGCTCACAGAGTGCCGAATTATGTAGTGCCTATACTCTTGAATCACTCACTTCTGCATCAACATAAGAAATGCCTTGGAAGCTTTGTGAAATAGGATTTCATGACTGAAAAGATCCCTGATCATAATTCCAAGCTTGAGTGGAGTAAAGTCTGCTGCCAGTAGACTACAGCAGTGATATCAGGTCCTCTGGAGGTATGATTCCCGCTTTACTGTTTGACACTTTGAAAGACCAATCTTGGTTTGGTGAATTGCAGGCAGAGGACATGCTTATTAAGGATTTGTCCTAGGTTCCTTTGTTACAACAGGATACACACACACACACACAAAAAAAAAACATTTTAGTTAATTATATGGTTATGCTTATCAGAACTTTGTAGCAACAGTTCTGAGGAAAGCCCTTTTCTGTTACAGTATGTCTGTGTCCCAGGGCACAAAGTGAGGTCCATCATGAATTTGGCATGGAGGAACTCCAGTAGCTTACTCAGCTATGAGTAAGCAGATGAATGCTGAATATGCTAAAATATTACATCAACTGTGGGCCAGACATTCATGTTCAACAGCGGTGTCTGACATTTTCACCGAATGGCCACAAATCCCCGTAGAAAGAGGTCCTCATACTTTCCTACTTATCAAAAAAGATGTCTCTATAAATGTTATTTACTTAGCAACATACAAAACACTGCTTGTTCTGTATGCATGACCATGGGTTAAGGCACTCACTGAAGAAAGGAAGAAAAAACAGCAAAACATTTTTTTTCCTTAGCATAAATAGTCTTGACAAAGTAGATTTATGAAGAGTATTTTTTGTGCCTGTCATCCAAGATGTGTGTTGCTACAATATCTATAATATGCATTTTTCCACTGATTGGAGTTCAACGGGGGTTCAATGTTCAGTTTGGTGAACATTATAATTTGTCATGAGGAAGTACCCAGTTTTGTATTTGCTGTAGTTTCCTTCTTATGATGGGAAAGTACTGACACCAGCCTGTTTTAATATTTGCGTGCAGCCGGCCATTCAGTAGTAACACAGAACAGAAATCATTGGAATGAGAAACACCATTCACCAGTATGTACGGCTACTGACAGAACCTGCTGATTTTGTTGATAATGTGTCAGTCAGCAGAAGTAGGTGGAAGAATTCTGCATGCACCACTTGCTCAGGGCTGGGTTTCTCAAAAGCGTTTTACCACAAAGAGCATCTTAAAGTGGTAAAGCAAGTATTACAATAAACACTCTCACATATTTAAAATGATCTTAACACTAAGATTATTTGGGGGAAACCATGCCCAGATCCAGTCAAATGCATCCAGCTCCGTAACAGGACAATAACCTGAAACATACAACAAAAGAAGTGTAGAATTTCAGATGGCGTAAAGCCAGAATACTCTTGCCTAGTTAAATTAACTACCCAATTTGAAGCCCAATGAGCAGAAGCATTTTACTTGCAGAAGACAAATAAACCTGAGAGACAAGTAGAAACTAGTACCGGTAATTACTGTCTTGCAGGCCTGGCTGAGCATCCGCTGTGTCCATCTCAACATATTTGTAGTGAATCAGTTGTTAAATTCTACTTTCCCAGTAGAATTTAATTGAATAAAATGTTCATATTCTACTCATCTTAAAACACACTGGCAGGGACCAGGTATTTGTGGCAGAGTTCATTCTTGCCATATAGAATATAGGAATATAATATAGTAATATAGTATATAGGAATATAATTATAGAATGTAGTAACATAGAATATGCCATTTGGGACTGACAATTTAATGAAAAACATAATATGGCAGTCCAATGAATGCCCTGCTATGTCCTTTGGCTCTGTGCTTAGAGGTGAATAACAGGTTTGGAATTGTCTGGATCTAGAAAAAATGGGATTCAGTTTTAAAGTATAAAATAATTTGTAAGTAAGTATGTATGTAAACTTCTAAAATACTCTTTTGTATCAGGGTAATTGAAGTTGTCAGAATAGGCCAGTCCCGCAGCACTTGGGATACTCCATCACATCAAGACACCAAAACACGCCCACGGTCCCAATCACCCTGTTATCAATTTAGCACACCTGTTCCTCATTTTGTTTATCCCTGTTTAGCACCCATTTAAATCCCACAGGTTCAGTCCTCCAGTGTTGCTCACTAGAGTCACTTCCATGGTTCACCGACGGACATTTTCCAAGCTCATCTTGATTCGTGTTGTGAGCTTGCTCAGTGTTGCTACACTTGTGTTTATTTAGTGCTCTTGCGCTTGTACTGCCTGTGTTGTATCCTTGTTTAATTATGGATAGTAAAGACGTCCCTCTGCCACCCTCGCCACCTGTTCCGTCTCTTTGGTCGCCCTGTCACAGAAGTTAGATGTTGCTGTCAATTCAAGTGTGAATTTAACCTGTCCTACTGTTAAAACTTCAAAATGGATTCAATAGCAGTGTGAATTTAACCTGTCCTACTGTTAAAACATCAAAATCGATTCAATAGCAGTGAGAATTTAACCTGTCCTACTGTTAAAACAACAAAATTGATTCAATAGCAGTGTGAATTTAACCTTTCCTGCTGTTAAAACAACAAAATTGATTCCAGAATTCGTTGCAAGAAAGGACTTAGAACTTGGGACATAGTTCTTAGAACATAGTTGCACAGTCATGCAGATACACAAATAGAAAAGACCTCATTGCTACTCTTCCTGGATGTAGTCATTGCACAAAGCAAGTAAATGTGCTTGCTACAGGATTCTTTAACAATTGATTAAGAGGTCAAGGCATCAGAGCTTGAGATAGATGTCTTTATTACTGTATGTACAGGATCCATGTTTACAAGTATTCCAAGAAAAACATGTAGACGGATAAGAAAGTTTTGCTTCATGTACACAGCTTTCTGTCTGGAGAAAACAACCACACCAAAATCTCATCTCTCACAGTGTAATGGTTCTACTTCAATTTATTGACCAAATGGCTTGAAATCACTAAAGTTGTACCAGAACATTCTACAGAAGGAATATCAGAACATTTATCACTACATGTCATTTTTAAATTTCCTCTTGAGCTTGATCTTTAATTTTTATATTTTCATTCTTTAACATACTTAAATATCTTAATTTTTCTTTTTATATTATTAGCCATGTTAGAGGGGTGTATAAATTTTAAAAAAGGCTTTCAGTAATTCACACTTAGTATTTCAGTTTCAGAGTATTTTGGTCTTGAACACTGTCCATCCAAGATATTACTGCATTATTTACCACTTAAATTTATTGTAGTGTATACAACTAAACAAAAAAGATCTAGCAAAATATATAACAAAATATCTTAATAAGTCTTCATCTAACTATTTGGAATATCAAAGGCCATGCCAGAGAGAATGGAATTGGCACTGAATATTTTGATAAACCTTTTCATGAACAAACAAATCAAAACAGGCAAACAAAACTAACCAAGCTGAACTAAATGTAATCTTTTTTTATCTTCATGTCAGAGCATCAGAGCATCAACAGCCACCTAACTGGCCTAACTGGATCACCTAGAGAAAAAAAAAAAAGTAATTGGTTCCTGATTCCATGTGGAGTTCCTGTTCTATTATACTTACATTTACCACAATGTAAGATGTTGAAACTGTTGATGTATAAGTGAATATGTGGATTTCAGTACGTTTACAGGAAATAATGTAAAACTTTTTTGTGTGTGTGTTTTGTGTTTTTGCTGTTGTACCAAGGTAACGATTATATTCATTACAACCTGATGAGTTTCCAGTGACTGAGCAAGTGCTTGTCCATTGGCCTGAGTTTCTCCAGGCCTGGGATTTGACAGCCCTGGGCCTACAGGTCCCTTCATGACTTCAATTTTCCGCTGACTCTTGCATCCACTTGCCTTTTGAGTGGATTATTCTAATGGCAAATATGGTTTGAGCACCAGAGCAGTGGATAAGAAAAGTAATTTCACTGGCCTTCAGAATTTTTAAAAAAATTCTTATTTAATTAAGTAAACGTGCTATTTTGCTTTAAACTAAATACAAAGAACGGTTGTATTTTGGCTGCAGGAGAGGATATACAGACATGTACAGTTATAGAAAAGAATGATGTGCATCACTGTTTTTAATTGGACACCAACAGCAGCTGTGATAAACATATTACGTTATAAAAATATTAGATTAAATTTTAAATTTTAAATATTAAAATTTTTAATATAGAAAAGTCAATGTTCTTCCTGCCTTACACTTCTGAGTTAGTGTAACTCAAAATAAGTAGAATACTGATTATAATTTTGTTTATTCACTATTTGAAGTTTAAGTTTAATTCACTAAAAATCTTTCAGGCATTTATTTTTGTTATGATTAAAATGATAATTGACATTAGTAATCGACATGTAGTAGTAGTAGTAGTGGTAATAATAATAATAATAATAATAATAATAATAATAATAATAATAATAATAATAATAATAATAATTCATTTTATTTGTAAGCACATTCCTAGGATCATTTCTAGGATTTTAATCGGATAATTAAAAATACTGTGTGATTAAGATACTGGCAGAAGAGAGGTCTTGGGTTGGGAAAGGAGTAGAGATAATAGTAGAGAAGATCTAAAAATTCAGAAGGGGGCTGTTTAGGCCTTGAAGGTGAAGAGAAGACTCTTATGGTCTAAATGAGCCTGGCCAAAGGAACCATTGAAGATTTCTAAGGTTTTGGATTCTAAACGTGGGCTGGGACATTCTGAACCATTTAGATTCCTGAATAATTTAAAGGCCATACCAGAGAGAACAGGATTGCAGTAACCAAGCCAGAATGTGACCGGACCATGAACAAGGGTCTCAGTAGTGTACTTGGAGAGAGAAGGGTAGAGTCTGGAGATTTATGTACTGGACTTTGAGAGTGACAAGTGGAGTCTAAAGTTTTCAAAACTGACTAAAGCTTATTTAGGAATTACTGCTAAGTCCTATTCTTCTACATTTTGTATTGTTAATGCAGCAGACATAAAAAGACCATACATAGAGTTAATGTATGGTGTACACTACAATGAACAACTGTTTTATTTAGTTTCACCTATATAATATGCAGCTTGTCTAACATTGCAGACATAAAGTCTTCACAGATGTGACTAAGCTCGCCTGCTAGGTGAGAATATTTCCTGTATTCGTGCATACTTTATCAAATCTCTTTTGTTTAGAATATGCACATACACGGGGATGTGTCAAGTTTTTCAAATGTGGGAATGTTTTGCGCTGGGGAAGTAAAATCCTCTCTGAAAATATCGTTTTTATCTGACAAGAGTGGGGGGGTGGGGATCGAATCGTGTTTCAGCAAAAGTGTGAGTGTTAAAACAACCCCCAGTTAAACTCGAAAGAGAGAGAGGGGGATGTGCGTAATTTGACGTCATCCGTATGTCGCAACATGAATAACCCGCCCGCGCGATTTCTTTTCTTGAAAGGTACGTTTCCGACCGGGTTTCGAAAATGTTTTCAATCTACAGTCATTGTCGTAATCGCTAGCTACGCAGATCCACGTTGGCGCTCAAATCACATCGATCGCGGGCCATTTCTGCTATTTGAAAGCAGAGACCGTCTCTGTTTGAAAGTATCTGGAAGAGAAGAACGGGTAATCAATCATTTATCAACTATCGATATTCATCATCAAATAAAAATAAATGAATATAAACTTAATTAGTTATCTTTATTGAGATGCGGTGGGAAGTAATTTAACTTGATATAATAAAGGTAAAAATAATCCGAAGATGTGGTTAAATGTATATTTTTATAGGTTTAAAACACGTTTGTGCCGCGTACAAAATTTTGCTTGCTCAAAATAATCATAGTTGTAAAGTATAGCCACGCGGGGTGTGTTGGTGTACACGTTTACATGGCATGTGCTAGATGACTTCTTGTGGGTCCTGCGTCTACATCATAGGTATCGATGTAGGTGTATAATAGGTATTTAATAGATCTTTAATCTTGAACTCTGTCTTCGAATCCAACTGCGTAGCTTTAATCTATTTGTATAGAACTACTTTATATAATAAATATAAATAGGTGAATGTTGAAACTTGTGAAGAAGTATTTTTTTGCCCATTTACCCTGACTTGGATTACCCAAGTAAACTAGAATTAGAACAATTGTTGATATTTTCCACACAAAAAAACTTTTCCTTCTGTTTAAGCTTTATTATGATGCAGTGTTGCGTCAGAATGGGCGTGTCTTCTAAACTCATTTGGTGTTGTACATCTCTGTACGCATACAGGATGAAAAACCATCGTTGCGATTATGCTGAAAAGTAGCTAAAATAGAGAGCAAAGGTGGGAGTTTCATTACATTTTATAAATACTTTTGCTCTATTGCTGTAGTGTAAGCATTGGTAAAATGATTCCAAGAAACAGAATTAACAAATCATTGCTTTGTGGAATGTAGGCACGATGCGGAGCGTCAGATGCTAAATATCCTAAAACTATATTTGTTGGCGAATTTTCCAGAATGTTAATTTTGTAGCAGAAGTCTGATTTACTCTTTTGATAAGTGCATAAACCACTACAGCAAAAAAACTAACATGACCAGATATGCCTGTACATCATGTTTATAACATTAACAAGGTTTGAACTTTTCATGTGGAATTTAGAGACAACAGCAGGACAGGAATCGTTGTTTCAGTGCAACTGTCGCATCGGTAGCTGGTAGATATGGTATTTGGGAGGTAAACAATAGATTCTATTATCTTATTTGAAATTACATTTAAAGTTACAATTCCCTTTAAACTTTTAAGAAAGCCCAACTATTACTTTTTGCCATTTGGAAGGATGATATATTCTTTAGTTTTTCCTTTTTCGTGGTTTATTATGATTTCTTCCTTGTGACGTCAAGGAACACATTTGTCTCATTTTACTATGAACAGCTGGCTGTGTGAAGGCGCTGCAGCTAAAGACTCATTATATCAGCATTAACATTCAAAGTCAGCATTTCTCCAAAGTAGTTTTCAGTTCTTTTCTTTTTGAATCATTATCTTTGATTTGGTTACCTTTTATTAAAATGGCAAGATCTCAGAAAAAAATGTATTTTATCCACAGATTTGATGTACTCCTACAGAACACTATAGCCAAACGCATTTAAAATGTAAACATGCTCGTTCCAGTTAGGTTAGTCATAATGAAAACATGATTATTCGGACTATTTACGACCACTGACTGTAGGCTATTTTTAAGGGTATAACCAGTGTTTAGTTCCAGAGACTTTTTCTTTGGAACAGATGTGCGTGTTTCCTATAGCTCATCCTCTTGCTCACTCTTTGTAATAATTTGATTTTATTTCCTCATGCTTTGGTAGTTGCATTTTTTTTTGCTTTGGTTTTTTAGTTTTTAATTCATCTGTGATTGCTGCCAGACACCGATAGACCCAAGAAAATACATGGTTTCCTGCTATTTGACATTTTATTAAAACTAACTGAGTAAACGGAAATGAAGACGAACACACCCATGGCCCTTTACGATTCTTGATCTCACAACCCCCTTTGGTGGTATAACTGCAAGTGATGTCAGTGATTCACAGAAGTTGGTGCAGTGTAGGTGTTGCACATTAAAAGTACAAAATATGATTAAAAACTGCACAGATGGGAATTTACATTCACAATTACATATGTTTTTCTTTTATACTTCCATGAAAAGCTTTTCACTGCTTTTATCAGGTGTCTGATTTAAAGGAAGTATCTACTATCTGGAATATGCTCTGATATTAAAGGATTCAAAAATCTAATTCCTTTAAGAATTCATTTAACCTGTTGAGTAAAGAGTATGACATATAAGTATAGAAGTGTATAAGATCACATTCAAATGAAAAAAATGGTAGTTTATGAAGTATAAGTATAGCAGTGCAAACGTTCGCATTCAAATGAAAATGGTAGTTTGAACACTCAAAACAGCTGGAGCAAAATCTAGGAAAGGATTTATTGCTTTTTGAACCCCGGTATCCAAAAACTCCTCGGATTAGATTGTTTTTGCTGCCTTTTCCAGTTATGTTAATCAATGTACAATTCAGTTTTGTACATTTGCCACATGTCCAGATCTGCCGAAGTTGTAACACCTGTGAACCAAGCTAATTTTTGCCTTTCTGTTTTTACTTGCAGAGTCTCCAGCATTCATCTGCCTTTTGTCCACTGTCACTGATCACATTTTATGATGGAGTCAAAGCTGACCGCCTTTACCAGGTCGTTAGTGCGCCGGCGTGTGTTGGACCCCATGACAGAAGAGTCTCGCTTTGTGCGCTGCCTGTCCACCCTGGACCTCATTGCTCTGGGAGTCGGTGCTACGTTAGGGGCTGGCGTCTATGTGCTAGCTGGTCAGGTGGCCCGTGAGAAGGCAGGCCCAGCCATTGTGATTTGCTTTTTGATAGCGGCTCTGTCTTCAGTGCTTGCTGGCTTGTGCTACGCCGAGTTTGGAGCGCGTGTCCCGAGGACGGGATCAGCTTATCTGTACAGCTACGTCACAGTGGGTGAAATCTGGGCGTTCATCACTGGATGGAACCTCATTCTCTCTTATGTAATAGGTGAGTAAAATCTAGCATCTAATAATATAGAAACATGAAGGATGTGGAACTACGAAGAAATAACTTTAGTGGGTTACAGACTCGAATGAACGAGACGTAGACAGATCCAAATGCAGAGAGTAAATGTTTTAATAGTTCATACACAGCCCCAGTAGGCAAAACGAACACACAGTGTTCAGGGACGAGGCATGAGAGCAATCCATCAGTGTCAGGCTGTTGAAAGGGTCCAGGGTCAAAAACCAAAGGAACCCAGGTAGGTAACACAATGCTCAGTATGTGACATTAGAGGCAATACTGTACAATGAGGAAGTGAAACTGCTGCTCATAAATCGGGCTGGTTGCCATAGCGATGAAGGGGGGTCAGGTGTAGGGAATTGGAACTCCGGTGACTTGGGGCTCATGACATAGTGTAAGTTCCTATTATGTATTGAATCATAATAGTTGAATTAATCACTGGTCTCTGAGAGCTTATTAATTAAGGCAAGATGCAATTCAGGCATGAAAATGCATGAAGTGTTTCTGCCTGTTTATGAAGTACCTGAGAGTATGTACCTGAGGTTGTCATAGTGTCTGAAGAGGGACTTGGCTTTGCATAATAATGAAGTTCGTGTGTGCTTCAACTTTCAGGTGCTGCCAGTGTGGCTAGGGCTTGGAGCTCGACGTTTGACAACTTAGTGGGAGCGAAGATTTCCACTTTTTTCAACGAGTCCATGCCCATTCCGCCTTCAGGAAGGGTACTGGCAGAGTATCCGGACCTGTTTGCACTTGCTCTCATTATGCTGCTGACCGGTGAGACCAGCAGTCTTGAATTGTCCTGCAATTTCTTTGAATCATGCGTTGTTGCTATTGGCTGTTACATCAGATATAAGCAAATGGCTGATGTAAAATTGCTGATGAATTGAGTAATGGAACGGTTAAAAGTTAACTAATGCACTTTGTATTTATAAGTTAAGTTAACTAATACACTTTGTATTTGTATTTATAAGTTAAGTTAACTAATGCACTTTGTCTATAACCTCAGACAATGTTGTGTTGTGTAAGTGATAATGGTATCATATCAAGATACCATATCATATCAAGATACCACTATTCATACTGTATTCTGACTATATTGTTTATTCTTTGTGAAGTTGTTGTTGTTTTGGATTGTGCAGTTTATAGTTTTGAGAAAGATGATGATGATGATGCTAACGTTGCTGACAGTTATTCCCCATCACTCACCTCCCACTCTATAGGTCTGCTGGCATTTGGCGTAAATGAGTCAGTGTTGGTGAACAAGATCTTCACGGGGATTAACCTGGTGGTGTTAAGCTTCATCATCATTTCAGGCTTTGTGAAGGGTGACCCTGCCAACTGGAACCTAACAATGGAAGACATCAAAAGCAACAAAAGCCTTCCAATACCCCAGTGAGTCGTTTGAACTGGAGCCATGACAGACAGCGATGGCAGGAGACTGCCGCTGCCAACAGGGCTGTTGTGCTTAATGATAACGGAATGTCTGTAGTGTCTGCATGGGTCAGATGTAAAATGTTGCTTTATGTTTCTCAGGGGAACTGACTTCGGCAATGGGGGGTTTGCACCCTTTGGGCTTACGGGAGTCCTCTCTGGTGCAGCAACGTGCTTCTACGCATTTGTGGGTTTTGACTGCATTGCCACCACAAGTAGGTCACGTTCGGCTTTACAATGTTCCATTCATGTGTCACGATCAAACCAATCAACTTGTCTTCTTTTTTTTTTGTTATATAGGTGAAGAAGCCAAAAACCCTCAGCGTTCTATACCAATAGGTATAGTGGCTTCACTACTCATCTGCTTTGTCGCGTACTTTGGAGTCTCTGCAGCCCTAACTCTAATGATGCCCTACTACACCTTGGATACTAGTAGCCCTATGCCAGAGGCCTTCAAATATGTGCAGTGGGAACCTGCCCGCTACATAGTGGCCATAGGCTCTCTGTGTGCCCTTTCAACTAGGTACGTTTATTTAGGCTTTGGTTTCCTTCACAGTCGAGTTTTCAGTGTTTTCCTGTGAATGATTATTTTTCTACTATTATTTTGGCTCTAGTCTGTTGGGCTGCATGTTTCCCATGCCTCGGGTGATCTTTGCTATGGCTGAAGACGGTCTGCTCTTCCGCTTCCTCTCCCACGTGCACAAGAAGACAAAAACCCCCATGGCCGCCACCATTGCGTCTGGCATCGTAGCAGGTAGAGCTGCCGTGAGAATTAGCGTGTAACATCCTGCCATACAAAGGGTCTGTATTGAAGCAGCTGCACTCATGTGAGCTGACCTTGGAGCTTCTCTCGTATTCTCCATGTAGCTCTGATGGCCTTGTTGTTCGATCTGGCCGCACTGGTGGACCTGATGTCGATTGGGACGTTGCTGGCCTACACACTTGTGGCAGTGTGTGTCCTTGTCCTTAGGTTGGCGCTCTTCTACATTTTTCTTAGTCACACACTAAAATGAATAAATAAATCAAAGTTTGCGTTGATAGCAGGAATAGTTGCTGGATTTCAAGCCAGATTTGTTTTTGCTATTCTGTTCACAGGTACCAGCCAGGCAGTCTGATCTCCAGCGCTGACAAATATCCTGGCGAGGAGCCACAGAAGAGGCCGCTGAAGGAGGATGGAAAGCAAGGGATGGAGATCTTCACACCCAGGCTTCTGCTGTTGCCCAACTGTCTGTCACCAACCAAAACCTCAGGGCTCATCGTGTACGCCACCACAGCCGTTACGTGTAAGGATTTCCTTCTCGTGTCATTTGTGCTTGCTCTTCTTTGTCCAGTGTTGATTTAAAAAATTAAGTAAAAAAAAATCGTTTTCTCAGTTTCTCTGTTTCTCTGTTTCTCTGCCCGCAGGTGTGTTCTTCACTGTGCTGTGTATTGTGCTGGAAGTGATGGGTGAAAAGGTTGTAGAAGGGCATTATTTATGGGTTACTGTGGTGGTTCTCCTGGTTATAGTCTCCACCATGTGCATCCTCATTATATGGAGGCAGCCCCAGAACAGAGAGGCTATCTCCTTCAAGGTACACACGCAGGTCTACTGCCATCTGTATTACACTGTTTTACACGGTATTTACACTGTATTACACGGTAGCTGTTTTATTTTTGTTTATTACATATGTAGTCATATATTGTAGTCATATGACCACTTACCTGTTTTAATGTTGTTTCATATTTCATATTCCAGGTGCCTTTGTTGCCTATATTGCCTTTGGTCAGTATTTTCATTAACATCTATCTAATGATGAAGCTGGATGGTCCAACATGGATTCGATTCGCAGCATGGATGGGTGTTGGTAAGCTACATCTTGTAAATGTAACTACATAGAATTGAAATGGTTACACCCAAGCAAGTATATCTAGTAAGGTCTAGTCATTAGACAACTAGACCTCAGAGAAGGGTGCACTGATTTCCTTAAATATATGCCAACTCTGTTGATGCATCTTTTGACAGTTTGATGAACATACTGTTGTGGATTTGATTGTCTGTGGATTTGATTATATCTCAATGCTTTCCTACAGGCTTTCTGATTTACTTTGCATATGGGATCAGGAACAGTTCTGAAGCCAAACAGAATTCCTCCAGAAATTCAGAACTCGTTCTGCAAGAAAAGAAAATGTGTTTGGGTGAGAACAGCAGTGAGGTTTAATTGGTCAGACACTCAGGAGAACAGTATTTGATTAATTACCTGAAATCTTTCACCTGGTTCATTACATTGTTGTTGCTTTTTATTATCTGTGTTGTACTCATGTCTGGCACACTTAAGTCAAAGTGCAAGTATAAAATTTGTTAGTAAAATTGCAAAAAGCTTGCTTAAATAGTAAATTTATAGGACCACAGAATGAAAAGGAGGTAGCTTTATAATTGTTTAAATGACATGCACTGTATAAAAGTGTTGAGACAGTATTATGACAACCCCAAAGACTCTCATGTCATAAACTTGATGTTTCTATTTGAAGCAAATTATGAGACGATCATGGATGTATTTAGTATGTGTTTGTAAGTATTTTTTACAAAAATAAAAAAAGTATTTTATGTATGAGTAAATATCAATAAAAAATATGTGTAATTTAAAATACTAAACCTGTTATAGTGTTTATAGTGTTTTATGTTTTATGGAATTCCTTTCTTCCTTTAAGGTAAACTACACCAGCAAATCTCTGTTGTTTAAATATCATTATTTTGCTGTTGCTGTTTTGATGGTGTTTTCTTTTTCCGATTGTCTAGAAAGAGATATTTGTGTATTTTTATTTTTATTTTTTACAAATTTTACAAGTAAATGTAGCCATTTACTATTTTTTGAAGGAATTATATTTTAATCATACTTAAATATTCATTATCAATATAGCTTTTAATATTTGTATTTCTTTTATAAATCAACAGTGGACTTCTCTATATTACATCATATTGATATGGTTACTGCCTTTTACATTTATGAAGAATTTATGTCTAAAATATAAATTCTTGAACACAGCTGCACAAAATCATTGTAAATAAGCAGTATTGTTGTGTAAATGTTCTGTGGTGATTGCAATTGATGGTCAAATAGATTTACTGTAGTCTGTTTCACTTATGAAACAATACGCGTACTGTGACTGCTTTTGCAACCTTGAGAAACACGTGTGTGTTTATAAATGTTAGTACGAACGTTGTATGTCACTCAAAATGTATATAGACTATTTAAATGTATATGTTACTTTAATAAAAAAAAGTGACCAAAATGGAGTGTTGTGTTGAAACTGCAACTCCCAGACATGCTAGCAGGGTTACGTTTCCTGTGTACATGGCCAGCTGATATCCGGTGTCTTTAAATTCTCAGCCATTAATCAGGACCGAACACTGTTGTCGCTTTCAAGTGAATAGAATCGAGATAAATTATGTGTATACACATTAGTTATTCTATTAATAAACCATCGCCTTTTTGAGCGACTTTATTTTGTTTATCCAGAGTTTTTCAAACGAAGGAAGTTGTTCGTTTTCGACCCCGTTCGTACTCCATGATCTTTCTCGGTTCCTCTTGGTTTCTGCCGCAGTCAGGAATTATTTCAGCCTCAACCAGATCGTGTACTTGAAGGCACTAGCCTGCTAGTAGAGGCCATCTATCTCGGTTGACTACCCTACGACGACGATTCATTCTGTTCTGTGCAAAATATACGCTGCCAGTCTTGTGACGCTGCTTGTTTTTATTTTTGTGTTCTGGTGCTGTCTTAACGTTGCAGAACGACATTTATTCACGCAACCAAAAGACCTTGTTGGCAGTCTGTTTGTACGACAGCTAGCTAGCTAACCTAGCTAGCTAGCTGGCTAATTTGCTATTGCCAACATTAGCTAGCTAGCATAGCTAGCTACCTTTATTGCGTCAAAGAATGCTGCTGCAACAGTGACATTCTAAGCCAAAAGTCAGACGACGTCAAAGGTACGTGTCGTTTTATTGTGACGGTTAGCCAACATTTTATAACGTTAAAATTATTCCATCTTTGACCTGCGCAGCTGTTGATTGATGCTCAGTTCGAATGAGCAGCTCACAGCCTTCGCTACATTTCCCCAGTGTGTATTAGACAGATAGTGTGTAATTGACTTTCAATACAATTGTTTTACATAGTTTGCATAATCAAACGCACCTGTCCGTCTGTCTACCTGTCTGTGTGTGTGTGTGTGTGTGTGTGTCTATATATATATATATATATATATATATATGCGCGCACACGAAGATGACTCCAGGTGAGTAACTGCAGTGCATTGTGCTAAGAGAGAGATATTTGAAAGAAAAAAAAAAGGATTCAAAAGTCACGTTTTGGACAGAGGCCCTTCATCAGCTATTCAAGTGCTTCTCATATATACATGTGTGTATATGTGTGTGTGTGTGTGTGTGTGTATATATATATATATGTATATATATATATATATATGTATGTATGTATATATTGTATATATAATGTATGTGTGCGTGTGCACGCGTATGACGGTTTGTCTATGTACATAACAATTGTATGTTGTACTAAATGACACATGTTTCAAACAAGCAAAGACATTACAAAATGATTTTATTCCATGCATTGTAAACAAATTTGTTGACACTATTTGTTCAATGTTTAACTTGGTGCCAGGCTGTGTAAAGCAGAGAAGGACTTGAGGGATTAGCACATACAGGGTCTTTGTGTCAGTGTTTGTCCCCCCCCACCTCCAACGCATCAGTTTCTTGCTGGCCTTCTGCTTTGACCGCAGCCATGACCGCTCAAAGAGAATCTGACGCAGTGAGTAATGTTTTGCTTAATCCAATTACATTTATACCATTAATTTTAAATTGTGGATTTTGAAAATATGAAATGGAGTCCAACTCTCAAATGCATATAAAAGCAAAATGTACATATTAATCAGGAAATTATAAGTGTTTATTGATGCTCTCAGATATTCTGGTTTGTTTTATTAATTTTAAAAACTCCAACATTCCCAAATTCTTATTTGCAGTGTATTGATGCATGAGAAATGGCTAAGTTCTTCTCTTTCTGAAGTTTTTCTGCATTGTTAATAGCATTTCATCTCTGTGATTCTTTACTTTGTCTTTCCTAACTTTCTTCAATGCATTGCACACTAATTGTGTAGTGTGTAGGTCTGCAGTGCAACATGCACTTCATTGTCTTTTATGGTTAAGCCGCTGTTGCTAGTGGTGATGCGGATTTCGTTTTTATCCAGGGATTTAAAGAAAAGGATGCAAAGGATTTTTATTAGAAACGTCACAGCTATTCATTATTGATGGAAGATTTATTGGTGTTATTTTGACTCCTTGGTGGAGTTAGATAATGCTCTTTGCCTAATGTTTGTAAACAGACTGCTGACATGGCATAGCATGGCATGGCATGACCTTTTTTCTGATCCTTCATGCCTCTAAAGTCAAATTGCTTTGCATTTGCCAGACTGAAGGAGTTGGGGGTGCTGTTGTACGTTTCAGCAGAAGGTACCAGCAGAAGTACCAGTGGTGTGCAAATGCGTGGTCAAGGTTAAAGGATGTGATGTGACAAAAAAGCTGAATGTTTTGCAGGTGTCTGAGAGCTCCTTGTGGACATATTATTGGGGAAAGGTTTTTGGAACTGGCTCTGCCTAAGGTCATGACCTGTGCTTCTCTGACAGCCCACTAGGTAGCAAGTGTGTGTTTCTTCTAAGATGGTTAGATAGCTGTATTAGGAATGCTGAACAGATTTGGTTAGATATCTGTATTAGGAATGCTGAACAGATTTGTCAGTAGGAGCTCACCAAAAGGTAAGCTTGGGTTTCTCTAACAACACAACCAGTTTTGTTTTAGTGGTTCTTGGTAGCTTTAAGGAGCTTGAGGGGAAGTTCATGTCTCTCACTTCTCCTTTCTGATGTTTCATGTAGGCCATAGTTGGCAATTGTGCAAATATCTAGTTGCAGTTTTATGCAGTTTTAAACACCCCTCCCTCAGCCATTTTCTGTGTGCAGGAACTAATGCTAGCAAGTGGCTTTAAACCAAGTAATGCCAAGACCAACTGGCTTACCTTTTTTCCAGTCCCCAACCCCACCCAACCCCACCAACGTGATTCTGAACGGATGCATTTATTCCCAGCCAAGCCTTGCATGCATGGTGGGGGTGATGTAATGTTTAAACCGAAGACTCATTGAAAACAGGGAACGGCACGGAAAAAGTACATTTAACCTCTCTCAGGAAAAACAGCTGAACAAGAGACCTCTTTTTGGATTCTGTAGGTTATTCTCAGAGCATAGCCCAGCTGCTGTTCCTTTTCTTATTTTATTTTGGGAGTTTTATTAAGGTCTGCTGGTACCTCATTCTGCAGCACCACCCCCACTCCACAGAGAAGATTCAGTTGCTTTTATTAGGTTCTCTAATGAAAATAATTTGTCTAACTACTGTCACTCTGTTTTAACAGAGTGCAGGACACGTTCTACACTTTTCCTTAATAAAGCACCTTTTGCTCAGGGATTGAGTGGCTGTGCTGATATGGATGTCATTTTAGGGCTGACAGTCCTATTGTTTAGCTAGTATAGTCCAACCAATCAGCTTCCACCCATCTCAGTTCCTCAGTGCAGTTGTTGTTGATTCGGACAACTTTGTGCCTCTGCTGACTGCTGGATTTGTGATTTGCTGGACCTTGATGCTCCTTGATGTGGAGAGCATGGGGAGGTATCACATTTCTGTGCCGTTAATAAGACTCAAGCACACATGCCGGTGCCACGGGCTGCTAGCTGCCCAGCGCTACGCGGCGCTCACTCAGTCACATCGCCCTTGCTGCCAGTTTGTTTCAGAGCTCTAATCTTGGCCTATGAGGTGTCTCGGTCATGTGTGCAGGACTGAGGTTGTTGTTATGGATGTCGTTATAATTGTGCTCTTCAGAGGCATTGTGTGTGCATCCTGCTTTTTAATGCTGTTCAGACAGCAACCTTTTCTTTTTTCCCCCCACATCAATCATCTTGTCACCCACACAGACACTCAGCCTCCTTCCCACCCTACTGACTGAGTTTATGCATGGCCTATGTAAATTTAATAACTCTTTGGGAACCTGGGTTTCTCGCATTAAGGTGACTGCCTGGTGAAAGGGGGATGGGAGTAGCAGTGAGGCTACGTGCTACCATAGCACAGGAACTCTTCCCCCTGACTCCACCCTGTCTGCACTGTCACCGTGGAGATGTCTATTTACCAGGAAGCTTCAGAGGAAATTACCAATTTCTTGTTCCCAACAGAAACGTAGAAACTTAATTAGGAAGGAATGCCTGTGTCTGTAGAATCCCCTGGCTGTATGATGAGGGCTAATGGAAGGGTTATGTGATTCTTAACAGGCTGAAGCAGAAAAGTGTTTGCGCTCTCTTGTTGGGAGTTTTTCTGGTTCCGCCATTGACTGCCAGTGCCATTTGTGGCTGGTAGTCCAAATCGCCACTTCGCTCTCGGTGGGACAGAAGACACTACTGTGCCCCCATCATTCACTACATGACACTTGTGTTTTCGTGCACATATGTTAAGGTGCTCATTTCCTGTCCTCCTTTTATTGGTTCCAGGTGAACCTACGTTTGATCCTCGTGAGTGGGAAGACTCAGGACTTTACCTTCTCTCCTAATGACTCCGCCACAGATATCGCGCGCTATGTTTTTGAAAACTGGCCAGCAGGTGAGTTTAAACTCCGCATGCACTGCACAGTGGGGAAAGCTTATTTTCACTTTAAAATGAAGTCCTCAGAGACGAGGCAGTGAATCGGATGTCCTGCGTGTGTGTGTGTTTTATATGGTGAACCTGTCGGGTGACATTCAGCTCTTTCTAAATGAACCAGTGCTCTGCTCTGTTGCTGTGTACCGCTCCTGCTGGGCTGATGGGATCCATTGCTGCAGCTGGTGGATGAATGGTGTGCTTGTTCCTCTGCAGGCTGGGAGGAGGAGCAGGTGAGCAGTCCTAGTATCCTGAGACTCATCTTCCAGGGACGTTTCCTGCATGGCAACGTCACACTAGGAGGTGAGCTGCTTGCTGGTCCTTAACTCACTCCATCACATCCATTTTCGACCGCCACCCCCACCCACCCACTTCTTCACCAGCTGCTGTAAAAATACTTGAATAGTGTATTTAGCGTCTTCTGCTGACTTGCAGGTAAACTAGTATCTGTATACTGTGCGTCTTTGTCGAGCAGCTCTGAAGTTGCCCCCTGGCCGAACAACTGTCATGCACTTGGTTGCCAGAGAGACGCTGCCAGAACCCAACTCTCATGGTAAGAGCTGAACTGTCCATTTGGCAGCCTCTTTATGTCCTGTGTGTATGTATGTGTGTGTCTGTGTGTGTCTCTCTGGCAGCTCTGCTGCTCTCTTTATTCAGAAGCAGTTTTAAGGACCTCTGCCAGGTAGCTACTAGCTTTATAAGTTTAATTCTTCTAATCATTTGTTGTAGCTTATTTGCATTTCACCAGTTGTGTGCTTGCTGTGACTTTTCAAAAAGTTATATTTTGAAATGACTGCTGTGTTTTGAAATGACTGCGTAGTTGTCCACATTTAATGTAATGTGATGTACAAGATTTGACATAAATTAGCTTATCATAAACTTTCATATCCCTTGGGGCTGGATACCGAGCTGCAGTGTAATTGGGTATGTTGCTATAGGTTAGGATGCATCTTCTCTGGAGCCTGTCATGAAGTATTATCTGGGGCAACGCTTTGAATCTAATTATTTGGAGCACAGTAACTTATGCTGCAGATCAGAAGCACATTCTAATGTTTACAGTGACTGATTAATTAAAAGGTTTAAATCCTAAATATGTCAAGAAAGCTTGTAATAGTGTGTTTCCTCTACTCAGAGAATTAAAAGACATGCACAAGATAAGAGCAGTCTGATAGAATTTGGGGCAGAACTTCTTAAAGGCATCTCAGAATGGCTTTGGAAACTGTAGGCTTTGACCTAATAGTTGAGATTGTAGTCCCTATAGAGCTGTAATTTTACAATGCGTCACAGAGCCATTAAGTTCTGATTCTACTGTCAGTCTGAAGGCTGTGGTGAATTTATTATTGGACATTGCTCAGTATTTCCTCATGTCTTTTTTTTATTATTATTATTATTTTTAAAGGCCAGAGGAATCGGGAGAAGACTACAGAAAGCAGCTGCTGCCTATTGCTGTGAAACTGAAGATGATTAACATGCTGCTCCCCTAAACATGCTTCCTTTGCCCTGCCCTTCTTATGCCCCGCCCCCTTTCTCTGCTTACCAATTCATGTATCTTGATTGATGGAGGGTCAAACTGATTTCTGTTCATTCAGTTGATTTATTCCTGTACAGTGGCTGGTACCTTTTCTGTGCCAAGTAATCAATTCTGTTTTGTTTGTTTTTTGTTTTCGTTTTTTTGCCAAAATTACTCTGCCTAGTAAAATAAGAATTTGTACATAGCCATAGAAAATTTACATTTCATAGAAATACATGGATCGCTGAAAGGCCCTGAGAAATAGGAAAACGAAGAGCCGTCTAAGGAATTCATAGTTGCTCCTTTCCCTCCTTCTCTGAGGACCGTTTTCTGACTGGAACCACAGATTTGGACGTGGCTTTGCTCTTTAATTTCTGGCTGCCTTTTAGACTCGCTCTTCTGATCACGACGTCAATCGCAGCACAGATCTTCGGTCACGTTGGACTCTGCTTTCCCTCTCTGGGGCATTAATCTTCCTGCTGTGATCTGGACATTACATGACTGGGCACCACTCCACGAGGCATGATGTCCTTCTGCTGTGAATCCTTTTAGCTTCATGTAGGACCAGTACAAAGGAGCTGATGACCATGATAGCACTTGCCATGAACACCCATGTTTGCCTTTGGCACAGGACCAAGAGACCGTTTGAACATAGTTGAGAGGCCCTTTTCTCTTCTCACAACTTGTTTTGTTTGTTTGGTTTTTTTTTTTTTTTTTAGACCAGTTGTCAACACCTGTGCATGCCCTAGTGTAGTGTTTTCTTACCCTGGGTGTGTACCTGCCTTCTTGGAAAACTGTTCACTTGTTTTGTGCTTGAATAGTGAAGGACTCTTCCCCTGAAAATTGTGTGAAACGGTTGCCAAATGTGTTTGATCCTGGGAAGACATGAGCTACTTGATTGGTCCAGACAGGAGTTCAGCCTGCATCTTCACTCACCCGCTCGGACTGCCGGCTGATGTAAGGAATAGGATAATGGAATTATTTAAGGGCTCCTGCGGGAATGCCTCACCCGTAATGGCAGCATTGGAACGTCTGGTATCTGGAGCACCCACCTCCTGAGATCTACTGGCAAAGGCAAAGAACAGGGGATGAATGCCTGCCAAAACCTGGGTGTTTTATTTCCTAATGTTTGTATGCTTTCTGTATTTTCATTTGCTTCTGATTGTGGAGAATTAATATTATTAATAATGGAACTCTTTTAAAAAAAAAAAAAAAAAAAAAAAAAGAAAGAAAAGAAAAATAAGGCCTTTGTAATCTTGTCAGTGTAGTTCAGATTTTAATTGGTAGACATTTAATGGCTGACTGATGTGTGAGTGAGGTTTTGGAGGAGGTATGGTACGAATGATGCGGGAGAGAACGGTAGTGTTTGAGGAAATGGGCATTGACTCTTCCTTTGAGTGGCCATCCTTCATTGAGTGAGTATTAATCATCGTCACTGCTATGGAATTAGCTTCACAATATTAAATGTAAAAATACAATCTGCTTAAAAGCCTGTATTATAAATTAATAATAAAAAAATCTTTCAGGTAATCTCATGGTCTGTGGTTCTTTATCACAGCATGTTCAATGTTCTCATATTACAAATGACGGATGGCTTAATTAATATTATTATTATTATTATTATTAAAGTCTGGAGCCCCATTCCACCCCCTCAAACTTCAGGCTCTAGATGGCAGTGTTGATTGAGTTTTCTAAGCAGGTGGTTCATGGTCAGACCATACAGCCTCATTAACAGTTTTGTCACTGGACCTGAATTAAGAGCAGACCATAATCTGCCAGTGTGTTGGTACTATTTAGAGTGAATATTACACTCTGGTCTCACTGAGATGCCATATATGTCAAAATCTATGCAGGCACTCTGTTTAATACTGTTCAGATGTTGTAGCCACACTGATTGCTAACAGGTGTATAAAATAAACCTCATGCTTAATCACTGCGTAAAATGGGTTGTATTGTAGATTTTAGTGACTTTAAACATGGCGTGATGACACCTCTGTCACAAATCCATGAAATTTCTGCTCTGTTTGATATTTCTCCAGTAAAAACCAGCAAGTTCTATTATTGCTGAATGAAAATGTTTAGCTCAACAGCAGCTTGGCAGTGAGGTGGTAGATCAGGCCAATTCAGGGTGAAATGAGTGCTGAATTGTGTAAAGATCTGTTGCATCCCTCTTTCAAGTATTCTAAATTGGATCTGGAAACAATATCAGCACCCAAGCTATGCATCTGGATCGTTGTGAAATGGGTTTCCATGGCAGAGGAGCGGCACACAATCTTAAGATCATTATTTACGATACCAAGCGTGGGTGGTTAAACTTGCTGCCACTGAACTCTGGACAGTGGACTTCTCTGGAATGGTGAATTATACTTCACTTTCTGGCAGTCTGATGGACAAATCTAGGTTTATTGGCTGCTAGGAGATCGCCCTCTAGTGGAATGTAGTGACATCAACTTTGGTGGAAAAGTCTGTTTTTCTGTGACTTAAGGGTGTGTACTTGGTCCCTTAGTTTCAGTGAAGGGTAATATGAATTACAGCACACACAGATGTTTTATACAGTTACATACCCTCAATTTTGTGGTAATGGCTTTGGGGAGGCCTTTTTTCTAGTAGGGCTGTGCCACTGTACACAGACCATAAAAACATGGTATGATGAATTTTATGTGGTCTTATCAGAACCCTGAAGTGAACCTCCGTGAACACCTTTGGACTGAACTTCAGATGTAAGCCAAGCCTTGTTCAACATCATTACAAAAACCTTACAAACGTTCTTTTGATAACAAATTCCCACATATACACAGAGAAAGAACCCAGGCTGTTGTAGCTGCAAAGGAAGGAGGTGGCAATTCCAAATTAAAGCCCATAGTTTCTGAATAGGATATCCAACAAGCTTTTCTATGTGTGTTGGGCTGGAGTCTATATATCTTTGGTTGTTCTGACATGGAAAACCATTAACCTAGACCATAATGTGTTTTCAAGTTTAGAATGGTCCTCGAGTAAAGAATGTGTTACATTTACCTCAGAAAGTGGCCCTGTGTATGTGGCCTTTCCCTTTTTTGGTTGGCATCGAGATTTTGTTTCGTTTTCTCAAAGGCTTTTTATTGGAGCTTTTCTGATTCAGTAAATTTTCCTGTTTTGATGGATCTTTTCATGAGGTACAGCTGAGAGATTTCCAGGTTTCCAGTTGACATTGGCAAAGAGTAATGACGAATCGTCCAAGCCATCTATTCAGGAACAAATCTTCTCAAAGTGTAGGGTGAGAGCAAGTCTAATTCCCTTGCTCCCAGGAGACATTCAGTGAACAGTGTTGAACAGCAATTTAAAAAGTTGTTTCTTTCTAATTATCCACATCTTAAATTAATCAAAATGAAAAATATTTTTATTACTGTTTAAAGGGAGTCCTCATTAATGAAGCTATGAAAATCATCGGGTAGGTCGTCGATTGGAGTCTGTGACCTAATGACTGGTTTCATCTTGGCCTGTGTGATCTCATAATGTCCAGAACTTTCCTTGAAACGTTAATATGGTTCACTCGTGTCAGGGCGGTCAGGTCAGGTCTCTGCTGCCTAAGTGTGAAGGAAATGCAAAGTGTGGGGCTAACTTAAAACGGACGTGTGACCACATGCCTTTGTGCAGACAGGGATCATGGGGGATTTTGAGCCGTGAGAGCAACAGGGCAGCTGCTTCACCACTCGGCTTCCTCTCAGCCTCTGTGTTTTGACTTGGGGATCCCTGAAGGGGGAAAAACAACTCAGCAATGGCTATGTTAACAGCGTGGTGACCTGCCGCGGTATAACGTCTTTAACCCTGAGAGACCCTTCTTTTCATTCTTAAAGGACATACGTCCCTAAGGATTCAAATGGATGAAAATGGAAGTGTTCATAAGTAAACTTATTAAATGTTCTAGATGTTTGAAACCTGACGCCAACAGAGTATTTTGACTTTGCTGATTGTTAAGCATGCCAGATTCCCTCTTTTTCCCTTTCCTGTCTTTGGACAGGCTGAACAGTCTTATGTTGTCAGTTTTGCTGATATTAAAACCAGCTGTCTGTCTATGCATAATAGGAAGACAGACTATGACTGTAGATCGCCTGGATTCTTGATTAATTAATCAGAATTTCTGTTGCTTCAAAGTAGTGCATGCTATGACTTATCTAGGAACCATGAGGTGGCATGGAAGAATCCAACTGAAATTTATAAGAAGTTTGCTGGCCTTTGAAAACACATTGGGTTTCAGACCAATATCTTTGCGGGAAAAGTGTCTGCAAGTGGTGTCATTCTGGTTGCATACCTCAGCCCTCGTTTTTGCACCCTGGCACAGCTGGCCTAGTCATGGGAGAGTTTAGTAGATCCACATGTCTTGGATGTGTGAATCCCTTCTGCGAGTGCAGTAAAGGTCACTGTCCAGGCAGTGTGAAACTCCATCCCACTCAGCTCAGCTCGTCCAGGTCCCGCCCTGGTCATTCCTGCTGCTCCTAATCAGAAAACAAAAACTCAGACACACGTTCAATGTGGCTCTGGTTTTCCATAGGAAAGTCTGTAAAAGAAGAGGCATAACAGTTCCTCGCGGTTCCTCTATTTTCCCAGCCAAGCAGCAATGTCGGTGAGCAGTGCAGCGCTTAGGTACATCTTGTGTTTTATTTGGCTTTTGGTTTTAAAAGGTGTTTCCCCAAATTCCATAACCTACCACTAAAAAGAGTAGGCAGACAGGGAAAGCTGCAGGAGAGAGGTGCTTTAAACAAGACGTACTCTGTGCCACCTGGAATGGAAAAGGAGACAGGCTAACGTTCCTTACCATCTAAGACATGTACCTAAGTGTGTTCTGGATTAAACATTTCACATACCTTAAGTTCAAATGTGGGAATAATAAAGGACCCAGTATTATAAGTTCTCAATAATGTAATAAACCCATAAATCTAATAAAACCCAATAATGTAATAATGTGCCTAATAATGTATTATAATATCCTAACTGTTGTAATAACATTTGTTCTAATAATGTAGCACCTGATTAGATTATTGAGAATTTATTGCATTTTTAGACTATTCATTTGTAATATCATATAACGCTGAAAATTTATCATATTGGTGCCTCTTTGTTTTTAATTGATTTTTGTTTTTGGTTAAATAAACTCAAAAGACTCCATAAAGAAAATAGCATATCGGTGATGTAGCAGTAATGAGGCACCTGAATACCTCAATCAGGTAGATTATCCATTTTGAAATAACTGTATAAATAAGATTTATCTGTAATTTGGCGAATTCAGTTGTTTTTCACTTTATTTGAAGGATCCAAGTCCATATCTGTAGATGTTAACCTGAGAAGTCACTGAACATGTAACTCTCACGTCACACCGGGCAAACCTGGCACCAATCCCACTTTTATATCACAGTCATCACTTCCGCATTCACAATCTATCAATTGCACCTGTCCCGTTACCATTAACCATTTCCTCTTTGACGGTTCCGTCAGACTGTCGTTTGCTCCAGAAGGACTGAGCCCGCTGCCTTTCCTAAAGCCAAGCCACACCAGCCTCTGCAAGCTTTGCCTTTTGTTGCTTGCCGCTAGCTTGCTAACTGCTAACTTAGCTAGCTATTGCTTTACGCT
>JAOYMR010000009.1:14956176-14970522 GCA_025802075.1 Tenebrosternarchus preto | reverse complement strand
TATATGCTATATGCTGCCCATAAAGGTGTTTTAGAATTCACTCCATTGGATTTCTTTCTTGAGTTGCAGTTCCTGTAAGTGTGATATCTTGTATGGCGTATTTGCCCCAGCAGGCAGTTATAAGTCTGAACCAGGCACACACTGTAGCTGTATGAAAGCACAACAGGTCCTGCTCATGTTGATGACTGGTGCAGCAGGGGGCTCCTCCCTCAGGAGTCAGAAAAAGATTCTGTTTCTCTTGTTTGCATAGCTGTTTCGTGTAATGTCAAAGACTAAAAGCTTAGTGTTGAGTTCATTTATGCAGAGGAAGAATGTATGACGCTGAGCAGGAGTATACGCTTATTGGTCTTTGCTGCTTTGTTTGAAGTTTTTTGTTTGTTTGTTTTTAAAAAAGACAATGCATTAGCAAAATTACTGCTGTAGATGCGGCCTTTTTTGAACAAGAGTCATGTTTTTCTCAGAGCCTGGGCCACTGACACAGCAGCCGGTTTGCTCACTAGAGAGCATACCGTTGGGGTGGAGGCTGCTGAGTGCACACTGGCCTCCATCAGACCTCGCTCAAGCTTTATGAGACCTCCTGGGACGGTCCAAGCCTGCAGTCCCAGCTAAACGGGAACCACGCAGTTTGGAGCTGGAAGAAAGACAATGGGAAGAGCTAGTCCAATGGACCGGAGGAAAAAAAAACCAACAAAATGTTTCAGTGGTCAGAGAGAAAGAGAGAAGAGTGCCACATATTAAACTGTGAGGGATAATGTTTTGGAGCTCAGAAGGTGCCTGAGATTGGGAGAGTCTGGCTCAAATTTCAGATTCATCTGTGGTTCATAAAGAACTTGGGCAAATCTTAAAAAGTCAATGATTTGAGAAGAATGAAACCAGATGACATTAATGAAAGTGTCTTCTGTCTCTCTCCTCACTATCAAAGGGTTTCTACTGATCTTCATCATTACCCATTCCCTTGGTATGTGTTATATGTCATTCAGATGATTTCTTACCAATGATTTATTGGGCCACATCTTTGTTTTTGATAAATCAAGAGTGCAACACCTAGTATCCTGTAGGTGATGTGTATTTTTTTTGCAATGATGTTTAGATGAAAGCGTTCTTTAGGTTTCACTTAAGTGCATGTGTGGGGGTTTCCCTGTTGTCATATACCTGGAGTACTAACCCTAGTCTGTTTATGCAGTATATAGCGTGTTTCAAGACCATTAAAAGTTATTTGCTGAGATGACTTATAACTATTAAAGTGTCTGCCATTCTGAAAAACGTTGACAATGGCATTAATCAAACATAATTTGTGCACAATGTAATGAATGCATGCACACATCCTTGGCAATTCTTGGCAAGATTTCTGCTGTGTTTTTGTAAAACATGTCAAGACTGAGCTTGACTGCTGTGGAAAAAATGAACACACTTAGTGCAGTCACATTTTGCCCTTTTCCAATAACATATTTGAGTTTTATCAGTGCTGAATTAAGGCAGTCAAGTGGCTGTTTCATGTTTAGTCTTCATCTACGTCCAGCTCTTGTTTCATGGAGTGTGTGTATTGGTTTTGTAGTTTAAAGTGTGTGTATTGGTTTTGTAGTTTAAAGATTATAGGTTTTGCCCTTTCGAGTTGGGAAAACACATTCATCAAACACACTCACACTTCTATATCAGCCCTGAAGTTATGTGTAACCTGAGACAGGTAATCACTGTTTCTGCCCAGGTGGTAATGTCTGATAAGTCCATAGAGGAAGCCATTCTGTTTTGCCCGTACAAAGATGTGAAGCTACCTGCTATGTCACATATCTTCTCTCTATTTTTTAACTCGGTGTCTCATATATAAATGCAACTAGTGCATGTCTTAATGTCTGTGCATTTTTATGTACTGTAAAGTTTTCAAGAACCAAACAGTAAAATGTTAGGCCAGAGTCAACTTTGAAAGGTTATTTTTGTACTTCGTCCAGTAAATGCACCAATCTACTAGTCACAAAAGCTAAGTGGCTCAATTGTATCCTCATGCTAAGCACGATGATGAAGAAATGTAAGCCCCACTTTTGAAAACGACCTTTGATTTAACTGTGTTATGCATACACTTTACCCAACACCCTACCAAACACTTCCATTTACAGCATTTAGTGGAGAGTTTTACATAGAGCAACTTACATATGTATCAGTATGACAGGCACAAGCTTCCATGTATGCTAGTAACATGTTCTACTCGTGTCACGGGTCATGCACGTGTTTTATGTTACCAGCGTCACATCCTGTTCTGCCTGGTGAAATACAGGAACACCAAACCACGTCCATAAATCTGCAACACCTTTGGCCATGGTGGTTTAGGTCTGCCCTTAGTTGGGATCATAGCTGGGGTCAGGAGTGTTCAGTCTAGCCACCTTAATCCGACGCTCCTCAGGCTATTGTTGTGGGTCACTTTGGTGTGTTGTGTAATAGCAGATGCTTTACATTTGTGGTCCTGTGGATGAGAAACGTCTGTGGTTCTGGACAGACTCTTTGTCTCCGGGGCTTGACTACAGCTCGTGACGCTCTCTTGGCTGTGGTCCTCAATAACTGAAAACTACAATTGAGATTTATTCCTCCTCATTATTCAACCTAAAGGTAAAGGAACAACTGACCCAGTTTGTCCTAAGTTGGAGATTTTTGTTGTTGTTCTTGCTAAGACTTTTCTTAGCTCCTGTTCCAGGTATGTTTGATAGTTGTGGTAAGTCATGCTCAGGGCCATGTATCAGCCTGTGCTCGTCCTGAAGCCCTAGGGAAACCCTGTCTTTCGTAAACAGGAAGATTTTTGAGCTTGGCTGAAATGAGATCGTTTTGGGCTAAGAGCCTGAAAGAGAGGGTGAGCAGCTGCTGCCTAGTCTTTTCCCCATCACTTCCAAATGTGGAGGGAGTCGTTCGTATTTCTCTCATTCTAGACCAGTGTGACAGTTCTATGAATCTGTACTCCATCTCCAACCAGGCCAAACAAGATCATGAGGCTGCAAAGCACATTAGGAAAACCACTAAGCCGGACCTTCGTTGCGCATCATTGCATCCTATAATCACACTGGTGAACTGCAGACACCACAGTTGGTTTATGTGTGGTTTGTTGGTGGTGCCATTTATCTGGAATGAGATCCTTAACTTCTTGAGGTCTAGAATAGGTTGTTGTGTGTATTTCTTCTTCTTCTTTTTTTTTGGTAACTAGCAGCACCTCATGACAAAGAAAACTAAGTATTGTCAACAGGAAATGGCTTGTGAAAAAAGATGGCTTTCTGGGAGGATATGTGGGTTTATTCTTGACATTAGTTTCAATGTTTCATATTTTCAACAATTCAAAATTCCAGTGTCCTTCTACACGAATGTGAATAAGGACATGTGGTCTCTCCAATGATAAGATCTTTGGGTTACTTGTGTGTCACAATTTTAAGCCAATCCTAGCAGAGGCTGATGATCAAATCTGTAACGGGCTCAACAGTTCCATCAGTCATGAGTTCTGTAATGTTGTTTGAATTCTGCTATTATCTTCTGGCGTCTGTGCTGAGTGAAGTGTATCTGACTGGCTGCTTGCTCAAAGGCCAGGTCAGCTCTTTCTTTTTGTTGGAACCACTAGGTGAAAATGACTGACTGCTCCAGCCCCGGAATGGGAGCGCTGACACCACTGCACTTCTGGATGTCCAACCAATACTGAAATCAGGACCACGTGTGCTGTTTTCCTAGGCACTATTATGTAGGAATAGAAACAATTCAGTCCCAGAGAGTATTAACTTTTATATTTATGAATTGTTATGAAGGGATAAAAATCCAAAACAAAATGCATGATGGGACAGAGGCAAACTGAGCTACGGACCTTATGAAGACGGTTTTTATCCCTGAAAAAAGCTCATGTAAATATGTTTTCATCTCTCTCATGACTCAATTCTGGTCAGCCGATGTCCAAACCCAGCTCAAATCCATCCGTCAGGTGTAGCCATTTCACAATAACCCTGCTCTTTTCCCAGTGTGGTAAACAGTGCATGGGCTTCATGTTAAGACATAAAAGGTCTCCATGCTAGAATAGTCCTTCTATCAAAATCCACTCAGGTTGTTTTTTTAAGCTTCTCTCAGATAGATTCCTGCTGTCAGTGACTGATTCCTCTCCAGTGTTTTCTTTGGCACGGCGCTGGATGTTTCATACCATGCTCCGATCGTCCTAATATAGGCATGCATTAGCAGTGCCTTAGTTGTGAGACTGGTCTCCCTGGTGCTTAAGGCCTGCAGGAGTGGAGCAACACCCTAAAGATAAGGCCTGTAATTAGACAGTTGACAGATGCGGTGGATTTACGTGACCTCAGCTTCAAAGTGGAACATTAGGCTTTATCCCAGTTCAGCGTTAAACCAGCACTAGTTCAAGTGCATATAAGTAAAAGCACGTTCACCAATTAATTAGCAATAAGCTAACGCCTCACTCCATCAGTCATTATCTAAAGATCGTACTAATTCTAGCATGCAGCTTAAGAATTTAAAAAAATGACATCAGCAGTAAGTAGCTAGCTGGTGTGTGTGTTTCCCCCTTTTAAACAAATAGCTACAATGAGGGTGCACTCTGTTTCAGTCTAATTGCTTTGTATTTGTGGCATTAAAAGAGTTGAGAGAGTCGTGGTTCCTTTCACAGGCTGTGCGTTCAGGCACACTACCCAGCTGCACTGTTCCTTGCTTCTCCGGGACCAAACAGTAAGGACTTCCCGAGTGGGGAGAGAAGGGAAACAGCAATAAAAGAGGCCTGCCAAAAAACCAAAAGCAAATTCCTGACAAAGGAAAGAATGCAGCAGAAAAGAAGCCACGTTGTCCCCTTTCTTTGACTTTTTATGTTCGCTCACCTTTTTTTTTCTTTTCTAATACACGAAAACTGTCTTGTCTTTTCCTTGGCCCCCTTTACCCTTTTGTACGTGTGCTGCGCTGGAAGAAAAATGAGCTCTATAAAAAGGGCTCAAGTAGAGAGCTGGCAGACAGCACTGCAAAAGTACCAGTCTTTTTTGGCATCACGAGCAACAAAGTCTGTTAAACGATCCAGTTTATCCACATTAACTCGTGTGTCCACACTTATTCACCATTGATATGTTTTGATTTGTTTGTACTCTGGTTTAAAAAGGAGGGCTACACTGCAGTCAAAATGTAAATTGTTTTGCAAAGCAGTCAGGAAGGCACAGCAGCCATGGGTCATTTCTGAATTGTAAAGCATCAAAGGGAAATGACTCATTACTATCACACAGAGATTGCAGATTATACTGTTTGGCTCATGATAAATCTTTGTTAATTAGTTCTGGATGGGACGGTAAGGAACGTGCACACATGCAGAGATGTTCGTTTGGCAGTCCCATCAAAAGCTGGATCTGGTTTCAGCAGAAGACTAGCTAAATGCAACAGAAGACCTTGCTTTTCTGCACCTCTGTTTGTTAAATTAATTAAAATATTAAATGTTCCACGGCCATACTGTGTTTGGAAAACAATTGTTTTCCCCAATATTTATCCAAAATGTATCTATCAGTTACAAGCTTTGATTAGTTTAGAAGTAAATACTGTATCTGTCCTTCAGTTGTTTATTCAGATTTGTTCTCTTTCCAGTGACCTAGAGAGTCAAATTGCCACAGTGTTTACAAAACAAAAGGAAACAGAAAACACTGCATTAAATGTGAACGAAACACTATGAGCACAACAACGTTACAAGAGAAATGGATGTATTTTTTTGAAAATGCTGCATTTGTGGAAACTGAAATCACTGAAATGTTAAGTGACATCAGCACGAATCCATAAACACAACAGCATCAACCTATTTGAAAAACCTTTTTTAAATGCTGCGTATGTCTCTGCTCACAGCAGACGTGCTCCCGTGCACTAGGGGGCAGAGTGTAAAGATGCAATCATGGAACTGGCAGCAAAGCATTCACTAGTAATTTGGTTACCCTCCTCTATCTATAAATGGAGAGAAAGCATACCTTTCTTTAAAAAAAAAAGCCACTGGGTTCAAAGTTCAAGTGGCCAGATTCTCTCTCTCTACTGTTTTGTTTTTCTTCTTGATTTGCTCATGATTTTAGACTTTAGTGTTTAACAGCTTGAGCGAAATTTGTGAAGTGCCCCAAGTGGCCAGCAGCACTTCCATTATGATTGACCTTTAACGCAACATTTGGAAAAATGTCAACATGTTGGCTAATGCTGTTGTGTCATGGCTTGTGCCAATGGGATGTCACTTAATGTGTGTGTTTTATGTAATGTTTTGTTTTCATTTAAGGTACTTGTGTCCTTCCTTAATGCACTCGTGCTCTTAGCTTCAGAAATGCTGTCATGCTTTGACTCTGTGCTACAACAGTCCAGTCCTACTTCCCAGGAAAGTCTTCTTCACATTCTAACCAACGTCAGGACTTCAGTCCAATAATCTAATCATAAGAGGTGACATAAGGAACCGTTTAAAATGGCTGCTCTCTTGGTGAAAAGATCCAGCTCATTGGTTGGAGCACTTTTGTTAACATTGCCGGACAGTCTTCAGAGCTGCGGGAGCAAAGCTGCCTGCTGGCCTGTGATTACACCTGCACATGATTGGAGACGTTGCACTGGAGGACTGCGGTTCACTCGCAGGTCTGCCGTAAATATTTTGGATTGTTTACAGGGAGTCTTCCAGCCTCCTCTCTCTGCTACTTTACTTCTGCAACTTATCCTCCTTGTTTTTTCCTGTCGTTTTCAGATAATGGAGCTGCACTACACAGCAAGGACCGTCATCCCATTCCCACATGGTCCGGGGACGGGTGTGTTTAAGCAACGAACCACCTGATGACTTTTCAATGTCTCATTAGTTTCCAAGGTTTCTGAGTTCAGGCTTGAAGATCTATTATGCAGGCTCTCCACTAGATGGAAGAAGGCAGAAGTTATGAAACGAGACTTTTCTGGCAACTGTTGACTCATGGAGAAATGTATGTTTTATTACCAAACATCACCCAAATGTTACCAGCTTATTTTTCATTAGTTCAAAGGCTGGCCGAAAAGTAACACTCACATATTTGTTTGGGGCCTTTGTAGGGAAGTGCGTTAACCCAAAGGAGATGTTGTGCTCCAACACTGTCTAACTGACCAAAATCCCTCTACCTGTTTAGACTGTAGCAGGATGTCTCTCTCCTCCACTCTCTGGATCAAGCACTGTATAACCCCCTCTAGCAGAGCTATTGTATAATCTTGTTGCACTCATTAATCTTCAAATCTGAATTATGATTTCTGCTTGTTCAGATACTGGAAAAGTCCCTTTCCCTACGTATGACTTTGTGCTTTTCATATAAAGTGTGCAAGAGGAGAAACTAAGTTTGCCTACATGCTTTCATTACAGTGTGATTAATATGCCGGGTTATATAAAAAAAAATAGGGCCCAAGAGGACGTGCTGCATTCCTGGGCTTTTGCATGCCGTTACCCGGAGGCTTTTCCACGTGGCTAAGCGTGTGAACAAGCGCATTTCAAGCCTGTGAAGTTCTGCAGCAACATCTGCAGTGCAGTGCTGATTCTCTGCATCACCTCCACGTCATCTGGGCCTGTCAGCCGGCCCCCAGAGTCCCCACGTTCCCCAACAGCACAGCACCTAATCAGACCAGAAACTCCGCTCTTAGACACGTCAGCTGGTTCACGAGAATGTGTTCAAAAACTCATCAAATCACTTGTTGCTATTTTATTGCTTTATTTGTCTCGGTGTTGGAGGACATTAAAACTCTGTGATGTTCATAATGGACAAATGCTGTACATGTGAAGTTTTGTTTTTGCCATCACATCTACAGAATCTTTCTTTCCAACTAAAACAGTTGGTAAACCGGCATTGTTAGATGGTCCAAGATTCCTGTTAAATGTCTGTGTTTAAGCAGAGAGGAAAAAGTTTCATGTCAATGACTTCATTGTCATAAATTTTGTCCAGGGATTTGTAAATTGCTTTATGAAGAAACCTATCTATTTTTCCCTGGTAAATGTTGGCTGATGTCATTGTGGATGTTGTCCTTTGGTGCCTGGGCAGTAAAAATCATGAGTCATCCAGTGGCAAAGCGTTTTGTATCCTATCGCTACTGTGCTGAAAAAAATAAACATTTATACAGCCCCGCATGTTCCATTCAGTATTCTGCTGTAGACAGCACGATCCCAAAGCCAACAGTGTCTTTTACTTGGCTCTGCATCTCAACAGAATAATTACATTTTCATTTCCAACAGTGTGGCTATGACGTTGTCGTCATTATGTTACTAAATGAGCTCTCAGATTTTGGAAGTATCGTTTTCAACTCTTCTCATTTAACATTTGGAAATTACTTTAGGGCTAGAAGTAACACAGTGGTAATTATTTAACATCTAATATAGTATAATTCTCCTAAAAAAAACTAGAGCGCGAGTGAGAGAAAGAGAGGGAGCGAGACTAACAAGAAAGGCATAATCAGAATCAAAGTTCAAGTTGGTTAGCTGTGGGGGTTGGTAGGACATTTCTAAGAGGAGAGCAATAGTAGGAGGTATGAAGATGCAGAGTACAGAAGGCCTTACAGAGGGACACTTTAGTGTGAAATACAGAGAGTAATAAAAATTAAAAGAACGATAAAAGTCGGCATAAGATGGACGGGTGCAGAAAGGGGACATTGTTTGGGTTCATGGCTCAGGTCTCCCGCCGTAACTGGAAGCCACGCATTCCAGAGGCCATGTTAAATTCTGACTGACAGCGGACTGGAAGGAGCGAGCCAAGCACAGTGGGTACTGTTATGAAAGAGTCCTTCTACTGTTGCATGTCCAAGGCGCTCGCTTGAATCCAAGGCCAATCAACAGATTAAAGAGTACAGATGGAGTCCTCTGATCTCGTTGATCATCCCCATTTTGCACAGGGGGGCATTGCTGGGTGGTCCTTTGCATCAGGGCAAATATTACTGACCCACCACAGTGGCACTTCAGCCCTGGAGAGACGCTGACACAAGAAGGGTATCGTATGATAAAGAAAAGTGGGAGGGTGGAGATGAAAGTTGAGCGACTGGAGTATTCGCCTCACATCACCAATGTCTCTTTTTGAGAAATGCACACGTGTGAACTGTCTGTTCTCTGCCATGAATAGACATATATCCCTAAATCTCTGGAGCTCCCTGGATGAGAGGGTGGTATAGAATAGGAGCCATTATCCTTCTCATATTACAGTTTGCAAGACAAAAACGTCTGTCCTACATGCATATAATCCGTGAGCTCTGGGCCACCTGTAATGGTGCATACAGAGGGGGGAATGCTTCTGGGCTCGTCTTTACAGGCTCTGACTTGTACTTGGTGACTGGAGCATTTCCATGGAGATGTGAGGTATTCTTGCTTGCGCATACTCTGAGCTAACTCACATATCCTATAGAAGATATCGGCAACAGGTAAATCAGCTCCTACTGAACAGATCTAGCATGTTATAACAGTTTATAACAGTTTAAATTGCATGCATATAAAAAAAGGTTCTGGGAACTCTCGGGTGCCTTGAAAGAAAATCATCAGTTATCTGCTTTTGTGTGACAGAGACAGTTTCACGTTTCTGAGGTGTGAAGTGATTTGTAAAGGCAGGCTCATCTATTATAACCAGCTCTGGTCTCCTCTGGCCCTCTCTGAAAAGTCTCCTCTGTTTGCCTGGATTAATAGAGGGAGAAAGGCATCGCTGCCAGGACGAGACAGAAAGAGGCCAGAGCAGCCCAAGGTTCACGTCTGGAACTGGAGGTGATAAAAGAGTGGCTTTTTAGGGAAAACGGGAGATACTCACAGAGCCCCCACCTCACGGTGAGCCTCACACACAGCCCCCCTCTGGGAGCGCGCACACACACACACACACACGCACACACACTCCATGTGAGACACAAAGCTAGGACAGGTCATGAACAAGAGCTCCACTGTACACTGAGCTGGGGACTGTCCAACGTGGTGGATTCCTGTCGGCTGAAAGAGCAGCAGGGGCCACGTTGAGGGCTCCTGGGCACCTTATCACAAGTGAGAAAAGAGCATAGTAAATATCAGTGGGTTAGAATGACTTACACTGAAAATCAGAATAAAAAATCACAAGATAAGAATTGTTAGGTAAGACATTTGCCTAGAAATATCTAAGTGTGAGAGAGAAATCACAGGCAGACACACATACAAAAGAAATCAGAGAGAGAGGGAGATCAGAGAGAGAAAGAAAGACAGAGAGAGAGAGAAAGAGAAAGATCACAGAGAGGGAAAGGAGGAGAATGAGTGGTAGCTGTGCCAACACAAACTAAGGGAACCATGATCACCCACAGTGACCCACAGGCTAGTAAATGATATTAATCACTGGACCATGTTGTGCTACAGTATTACACATTTGCACACACTTTCCTGCATACTTTCAATATTTCAGTGCTTACTTATCGTGTAAGTTATAGGGTGAATTCACAGCCGTTTCAGTGAAATAGCTTAGATTTACAGATTTTCTAGATGTCTGGCTTTAGTTGGAGCTGGATGTGAAATGTACGCATATGCTACCCAGATTTTGAATGAAGTCTGTTAAACTTTCTAAGCAAAAATCGTCTGTTTGAAAGTTCACCAGCTTGCTTGATCACTTGGTACTGCAGTTCTGACATAACAACACCGTCTGATTTGTTCCTTGTTGTTTTTCAGCAACAGTGGATTAAAAGCCAATAAATTTGCTGTATAATAGACACCTTATGTTGGAAAAAGTTTGGAGCAAATTACTTGCAGCAGAACTTGACAGTAAGACCCTGACTTTCCACTATCGATATGAGACGCAGAAACCTGTCTACCGTAGACAGGTTTAGAGAATTTAGATGTTTTCTATGAAGTAGCCTAGTTAAACACGTTAAGGCATGTGAAGCCAGGTCAGAAGGGTAAATTCAACTTCGCTGTGCGGTTCAGGATGCAAATAGCAACTACACGCGTAGATACGAACGCCTTTCAAAAGAGCAGATCTTATTAAGTCGTATCACGATGTTATAGTAAAAAAAAATAATAACAAAAAAAAAACCCCAACGACATGTCGTATGTCTCATAGGAGGATTTAATTATAGAAAAATCTCTAATCTCTTGCTTTGGTTGCGTACAATTTACGTATTAGTTGCTGAATATATCACCTCAGGCAAGGATTATGCTCCCTGTACGCCGTACGCTGTCTTCACGAGATACCTTGAATCAATTATAATTGGTGGCCAATTTTTGTTTTCTTTCTTCTCCTTTTCTCTTCTTTTTTTGTACAAAATTTAATCAGCCAGTGAAGTTAAACATAAAACGTATTGACGTCCCATGTAGAGCAGCGGCGCTAGGACCACGAAGGTAGGTCTAAGCGCCACATTATTCTGCTTCGGTTATTCGCTTGTAGATACTTCAGCACGAGAAGGGTTGCTGACCTACCTCTCTCATGGGACGGGTTAGATGAATATAAAGGACTACGGATATATATGTAGATTATTGATATCGTACGTTTTTTTTTTTTTTTATCAAGTTTTGGAATTCCATCTGAAACCCCAGTAAACGGTCTGTTATACTGTGAAACCTGTCATACAGAATTAGGGACGTTCAAAGGAACGAAATGGAAGGAAACTTGGGACCTGAGATACCCAGTGCACTTGAAGGGAAAACTGGGATTTGGAATTGAAACAGCACAATTTGTTTAATGACCCACTTCAAGGTTGAGTATATTTTTCATTGTTTAACGCTTTTTTAAACATTTGTTTTACGACACAGTTTGGTAAGTGTATGCGTAAAATTATCATGACGGATTGCGCATTTCTTTTACGTAAATCCATGTATTAATCTATGATCATTTACATTATGTACGTAATACATTTACATTAGGTACGTAATACATCTAAATTCATAAAGACAAAATATCTTGGTACTATTGAAATGGCCAGCGTTTGCACGTGACACTTGGTTTGTACAAAGTCAGTACAAGTAAAAGTAGGTAAACACTGTGTGTTTTCTTTGAATTTAACAGCAACACTAAGGGTGGGCGAGGACAGTAGGACATCCATTCACGATGTGCGAGATAACAAAGGACTGGGTGGGGGGGTTCAGGCGTCGTTCTGGGAAACAGGTTGTTCTCAGGGAATTTTAGGGAAGCGTCACAAAGGGGTCAAATATGGGCCTAGGACATGTTTGTGGAGAGGGTTGCTATTATATTTGAATGATTTACGAAATTCCTAATCAATTAAAATTCATACTTGATAATAGTGAATGATTTTGTTAGCACTGATTAGTCAAATAATTAATTTATGAAAATAATAAATGTTTTTAAAAGCTATTATATTATTTGCAGGCTCTTTTTATTTTTTGCAGCAATAGACCTATAGTCGTCATTGCATTTTCCATGTGACTAAAAACATCTGTAAAATAAAAGATGCAAGATGCAGTCAGATCACTTAAACTCATATTTCATAAGAAAACATCATGGCCTGTAGCATCAATGACACTATAGTACTATAGATAACAAAACTGTTATCAGTTTCTAAGAAAGATTGAAACAGTTGTCATTCAGTCTTCTGACTTATGCTCCAAAAGTTTTAATCCACAATGAGTTTTAATTGGGACACTGAAAAAAGCCAAATCAAAGCCTGGTACTGATATGGCATGTGTTAATAAATGTTCCAAATAAAACTGTGTTTGCTAAATTACGTTCTTCTGCATCAAACTGCTGTAGTCATATGCGAATAGTGATGTGCGCCATTCTACTTTCAGGTTCCTCAAACCTCAGCCATGACACACAGCTGGAGCCTGATCGGGGATTTTCCCTGCTTCACGTGTCTCCTCTTTCTACTCCTCCATTCGAGCTCTCGGTCAGTGAGAGTAGGCTCACACCAGTCCCCGCATCCACACGTACCCTCCTTGGTGCCTCACATCCCCTTGCCCCTCTCCCGCTCCCATTTCAGCGCAAAAACCCAACTGGACCTTACCACCCACTGCAATGCCAGCTGCTACCACAAGGGGGAGGATGTCAACAAAGAACGAATAATTGAGGAGCTAGCTTTCGAGACACTGTATGCAGATGGCTCCCGTACACTGACCACCGTTGACGTCTCCGACGACGGCGATGATGGGGATGGCACTCTCGCACCAGTCATTATGGGGAGCCACAAGGTCCGGTCGATCCCTCACAAGCGGACAAGGAGGCAGATCTATGGGGCGGACGGACGCTTTAACATCCGAGGTGACCACTTCCTCCTGGACTACCCCTTCTCCACAGCTGTACGCATCTCAACAGGCTGCACGGGGGTTCTGGTGTCCCAGCAGCACGTTCTGACCGCTGCCCACTGTGTTCACGATGGGAAGGACTACGTCAAAGGCGCTCGCAAACTCAGGGTTGGTTTCCTTGTCCCACCCTCAGCGAACAGCACCAAGCCGGGTCAGCCTCCCCTGAAGAAGCCCTTGGTGCGCTGGGTGAAAGTCAAACGCACGCGGGTGCCCAAAGGCTGGATCCAGGGGCCGCAGGAGGTCAGCATGGACTACGACTATGCCCTCCTAGAGCTACGCTGGCCACACCGTCGGCCCTTCATGCGCCTCGCCGTGGCCCCCATCTCCGACAACCTGCCTGGAAAGCGCATCCACTTCTCCGGCTTCGACAGCGATCGGCCGGGAGAGCTCGTCTACCGCTTCTGCCCTGTGGAGGACGAGTCCAACGACCTGATCTACCAGCACTGCGACGCGCGGCCAGGCGCCAGCGGCTCTGGCGTCTACGGCCGCGTGTGGGACGAAGCGCTTGAGCGCTGGGAACGCAAGGTGATTGGCATCTTCTCAGGACACCAGTGGCTGGAGATCAACGGCGAGAACCGCGACTACAACGTGGCCGTTCGCTTCACTCCGCTCAAGTTTGCTCAGATCTGCTACTGGGTGCACGGCAACAAAGCAGACTGCAGCCAGGACTGAGATGAGGAAGGCACAGAAGGACAAACTGATCCATGTACCTGCACTTTATGGTGAATCCTTTCACGAGCAAGGCAACTACATTCAGATCACGTCCTTGGCAAAAGGTTACCACACAATTTTGGAATTGTCAAAGATTTATTTAATCCAAATTGGATCTGAAACCACCTTTGTCTTTAAATTGGACCCGTATTTAAATAAGTAAAAACCACAATTTTTCCTCCCCCCATTTTAAAATGTCGTACCATTCAACATTCAAGTTTTAGGTTACTTAATACCGCTGAGACTTACAATAGTGCGGTGAGGGCTATCTTAGTGCACAGTTCATGTCACATCAGTCCTCATATACAACAGAAAATACCACTTTATTTTTATGATGTTATTGCATTTTCCAGGAAACAACTCCTGGAATGGATTTAATTTTTAGACAGACGCTTACATTTGCATATTGTGGTTACAAAGCTAATTTTATTTCTGTTGGT
>JAOYMR010000009.1:14942807-14956076 GCA_025802075.1 Tenebrosternarchus preto | reverse complement strand
GTTTTTTGCTTTATAACACAATGAACTGGTAGTGCTGAATCATGATATGAAAAAATGTGCTTTGTTTTATATAATATTTAATTTCAGGGTATAGACAGAGCTAGACTGTAATAGGCAAAATCCATGTATAACCCTCAGTGACTTGCTGTAATAAATCTGACAGATATGTTAAGGCCTAGCAAAACAATGGCCACAAAGCTTTATTAAAATATATAAATAAAGAAAGGAAATCCATAAAGCAAGTTTCTTAGTAAACACTACTAGCTATGCTGGATACCAAGTGCAAGTAACGAGGGCTAAATTTATGTTGAATATATTTCTATTTTTTGGAAATTGCTTCTATTTTAATAAACAAAATATGTATATAATGTTTGCTTTATTTTCCTCTTACGTTTACATTTTTGCAAACAAATATTTCCTAATTAAGATACAGTTTAATCTGGGAGAAAAACATCTCCACAAAGATGGGGAATCCGTTATTCAAATTCAAAAAAGCATAGTTCTTTTAATGGAACTCTAGCTACCCCTTGTGGCTGAGAGGAGGAAAACATGTAGTTTATCCTGTCATGGGTAACGTAGGCTTCTCTGGAATAACAATGTGGAATAGACTACAAAGTCAAACTACTATTAACTACACATTTAGGCTGTTTGCTCCAACTCACCTTAATAAATCACATGCTGTTAACATGCCAGTGGAATCGTAAATTAAAATTTAGTGCCAGAATATTCCAGATCAGAGGGAACAGGAGCAGAGTGATACAAATGCTGCACTGCACAAACGAATAAAGTTTTCATAGAGCTATGCTTTAGCTTAGTAACATTTTATTGCTGAATTTAGGTCATGGTCAAATCAGTATAAAGAAACTGGAAAATAAATGCTGTTATAGTGTGAACTGCAGATGGCATGTGGGTTGTGATGTAGTGTGTCGTGTTTACAGAGCAGCAGAACAGTCAGACTGCCCAAGGTGCTTTCCACACGGTCAGACTCTGCAGATGATCAGACTATTTAGATAATATATTGCATTAACTAAATTTTCCAAAATACGTAGCTGTTCGGTCAACTCAAATACATTAACTGGTCGCTTAAATTAGCTACACTTGTTCAATCGCTTGTTAACGCAAATATCTATTCTGCCAATCGCGTGGCATTTAGGAATGTAAACCTAAGACGACCTGTTGAAGTTCAAATCGAATACAAGAATATGGGAAGAACGATTATTTGATTTTGAATGTTCCATGGTTGCTGGTCTGTTCATATATACCTACGAATAATGAATTCAGCAGATTGCGAACAACTGACTTGTGCTCTGGATACAGAACATTACAAGCAGCAAGTCTTTACACTCTTACAGTGTAATACTAAACTCATTCATCTTGTTTGCTTGTCCATCTTAAACTTGCACACTAACGTACTTACATGCCATTCCACACACAACCATTTTCACCACCCAATTGACACCCGTGTAACTTATTATAATTGGTATTAATGTTACATTGTTGTTATTCTGCAAGTTGTTAATGCTGAATACGTTAATTGCTAATCTGATTCAAAAATAAAGTTGTCCTTCAAAGAGGGGGCTAGTGGCAAGGGGAGGAACGAGGCTGGGTCTGTCAAACCGTGTTCTCTTTTACATCATGTGGACAGCCGGGTGCTTGTCGCTTACCTGGGGAAGAGATGGACCTGGATGTACTATGGGAAGAGGTCAAGCCTGCTGAAGTTACGTGAAACCTTATATCCTGGTATTCATGTGGATGTACTTTAACATGTACCACCTACCTAAACATTGTTGAAGACCCAGTAGATTCCTTCATGGCAACAGTTTTCCCAAATGACAATGACCTTTCAGCAGGATAATGCACCCTTGCCTCACTGCAAACACTAAATGATGGAAAAGCAGGTCTGAGCCCCGGAAGCACAACCTTACAACTTACAGGATTTAAAGACTCTGCTGCTAACAGCTAAGTACCAGACACCACAGGACACCCTCAGCTCGCCATGTCTCGGTGTTCAGGGTTGTATCTCAAAAATAACATGAGCTCCGTAAAGCAGCTAGAACATGTTTTGTCAATACATGTATTTATTAAAATATTTTTTGTTTCATAGTCTGAAATCACATTGGCCTTTTCATCTACTCCAAGATAAGGTCCTTATACTGAACAGCACGTTTTGTTCAGGACGGTCACCTCGCTAAATCCATTCTAGCTTGTAACATTCTCAGGAGCAAAAAATGATTCAGAGATACGAAGCAAATGAAGAGCATAGTCTGGCTCCACTTTGAGTTTAGCAAGACCTGCCATGAAGCACCTGGGCTTTGGGTTTAACAAGACCTGCCATGAAGCGCCTGGGCTTTTCCCCACACATCTGCAACAGAATAACTGGCTTTTTTTTTTTTTGTATACACCATAATTCACTCTTTATAGGCCATTTTTCTGAAAGTAAAGCTTTTCCTGGTTGATTCTAAAATTAGAATGCTAATTCTGGACTGCACTAAATGTTATAATGGAATTACTTCCTTTCATTTGTTTGATCAAATTACCCACAGCATTTAATAATATTCAAAATATGCAAAAATGCAAACATCTGGAAGACTAAAAGGATTGCAGTCACCACAGAAATTAGTTGTGAAAGGCACTTTATAAATTTGACTTGACTGACACCAACAAAGACTTTATCAAAGAGTAACTGGGTTCTAACAATGACTCCACCAAGACATCAAATAAGGAGTGATTATAATGCGACTACGGTTCATTATGATTTACTGCCATTAGATCTCCCGACATCTGGAGGGGAGGAATTCTTTCGAACACAGCTCGTGATCGCCCTCTAGCGGACTAATCCAGTACATGTATTGCTCTGAAATGCCACAACATGGCGATTGCCAGATACGTTATGGCAGCGTGTATTTTATCCGGTACTTGTTATAACCAAACCAACACTAAGCACACCACCAAAATTATTTGACGGAAAAAAAGCTACACACCGCGACAAAAGGTAGATCTTGTTTTAACCAGCATCAGGCTACTACCATTTTAAAGGCTACTATGAAAACCACACTACATTGGGGGAAAGGAAACCTTTTCTACATCGCTCTTGCCTTTTCTTTTTTTCAGAAACGGTATTGATCAAATATACAAACACAGATCTCCCCCTTACAACGTATTGATCAAGTAAGAACCCCATACAAACGACGACGCTGTTGCAGCCGCAACAAGAAATGTGTTAATTACCATCTCGGAAATTGACAAGGCAGTGTGAAAAACGCGTGTGCGGAGCGCCTAAAACCACAAGATTTCTCACTAGGTTTGAACCAAAACTTATGAGTTCTGTATTTAACTTGTAATGGCTCAGTTACACGCCATCTTACCAAACGTATGCTGCATCACTGCCACAGCAGCAGGCTTACACAACCCTTTAAACAGAAATGGTGCAATGACCTTAGTCCTTGAGGTAGAGTTTAAAAACAAAAGTGAGCCCCACCAGCGATTTAAATGTCAGATTAGTGCCATTTTAAAACAGGACAGGAAACTAGTTCCGAACCATGTGCTTCAATGTGGACAATTTCACATAAACACAGTCATATCAGGGTAGTTTAGTGCCTTTTTTTTTATTAGAGATAAGGAGACGATACAAAACATCCACTAGCCAATATCCTTCGAAGCTCTGTACACAGGCTGTTCAAACATCCCCCATCTCTCCTTCACTCCTTCCTTCATTTGATCAATTTCATCGTCATACTTCTGAGTCACCAGATCCACAAATTTGTACGCGTTACGGAATGTGTTCAATTTGACACCAGTGCCATGGTTGGAGATGTTCAATAAGAGCTGGAATCGTTAAATATTTGGAACGCAAACAATAAGGAAAAACAAAGGGGGGGGGAGAGAAATAATTGTTCCCAAAATGGTAGATAGATCTTGTGCAATCAGTCTTGCAGTAAACGGTTTTGTACTACACCTAGTCAACTACGCACACACTTAGAAAAAATTAACTAGAAGTTTGGCAAAAAAACAAAATGAATCAACCCAAAAAACAAACAAACAAAAAAAATCACTGTAATTATGAACAGTATTCTGTAGATTCAATTAGTTGAATTGTAACGGTTGCAGTTCAGTCTCAGCTTCATCCTTCAACAATCTAATGGAACCTAGAAAGAACAAAAACCTGCCCGCACACATTTACAGTTATAATATTTTGTTTATAATCATCATCCTTCATGTTTTTTGTATTTGTTTGTTGTATTTTTTTTTCTTTTTCAAGATCTTTTTTCCCCATTTTGTTTTGTTCTTCATATGTGTGAAATGGAACGACAGCCTTCATTTCTGTGAAGTTTGGAAACCGTCACTTACACCCCACCCTCCCCACCCCCAAAATAAACCAACCCCCATCCCTGCAAACAGCCCCGTCAAACACCCCCTTCCCCACCGATGCTGGAATGAACAGCTATACCCCTCAGAAGTGCTGGCCTCAATCATTCAGAGGCTTCCCTTCGAGAGTGATCACCGATGATCCTCCAAGCTTCTCACAAAGGGTTTTTCGATCTTTGATGTCTTCCAAGCCGTTCACTTGCCACTCGTGTTTGATACCTGTGCAATAAGAGTTGGCACTCAGAAAACTGCAAGCTGGACGACCCTTTGGATATGGAAGTAACAAGAGTTAAAGATGAACCAGGAAAGCTGTAGAATAAAAAACTACCATGTACCTGTGAACTTCTTCTTGATTGCATCCTTGGAGCTGGCGTAGATCATCTTGCTCTTCAGTGAAGCACCTTCCGGGGCCCTAATGGAGAACGCCACAAAAAAAGTCACTCCACCGCCTTTTTTGCGCACCTAAAAAACAACCAACAAACAGCGCCGACTGCACAAATCTGAGCATCCCTTACCAGAAGATGAAAACCAAGTCCTCCTTCTTGGTCTCATTGGTTTCATATGTGGCATCGTAAAGTGCATAGCGGCAGTCGTCAGGCGGAAGCATCTTGACAAACTTGAGATAGGGGTCGCCCTCTTCTCCCTGCAGGATCTCACGGCCCTCCTCCATGATGATCTTTTTCTTGTCTTCGCTCAGACAGAAAAGGACAGCCTTCTTCCTCTTCCTCCGCTCTTCCTCATTGGCCTGCGCCTTGCGCACCTTCATCTCATTGAAGATCGTCAGCACATTCTCTTCCACTGTGACTCCGGAGGCCTGCAGAGGGGAGAAAAAAAAAAAAAAAAAAGACCACGCATGAGAAGGGATGAGGTTGCATGAACACACCTGCTCGAGGATGCACTGGCAACAGACATGCACTTGTAGGTGAGAGCTGGATGAAGTCTTGATGGGGACCAGCAACAGGAGACCCATTGAGACTTGGAATTTAGAGGGTCAGGACCATATACAAACCCAGCAGAGCCAAAGGCAGATAGGGTTATTGCTGCAAAGGTATGTAATTGTATTATATACTCATACCATCTTCACTACTGACTCCAGAGAAGACAAATGTTTTACAAAGCATGACTCCTAGAGGCCCAGTTGAATACCACCACACATGGAGGGAGGAAAGGAACTACACTTCCTCTTGAGGCCAGTGACAATCTGTAGGCTGTGTGTGTGGTGGCTGTTCACCACGGACTCACATTGGCTGTTAACAGAGATAAGCTGCACGGTTTAAGGTGTGTCTGACTCGTTACTAGACAAGATTGCCGCACAATTCCCCCACAAAGCAGCAGAGGACTACCATAAAGCCGTCTTACAACAAGATTGTGTGTGTGTGCGCACGCGCATGTGTGTGTGAAAGAGAACAAGGGGGGGTGGGGGAGAGGGTGACCTGGTCTGCACAGGCGCACATTGGCTAATCATAGGCCAACTGCACTCACAATGGCGCTACTGTCAAAATCAAAACGGCCTGAGTCACATCAGGCCCATAAACCTACCCAGGTCTTCTTTTCCATTACAGTGCAGGAACAGATAAGCTCAAGACGGCCTACGTGAAAGTTCCCCCGTCCTGTTAATGCCAAACCATAAGCCTCTTTGCCCTCCTGAGGGCAAACCCCTGAGACGAGCATCGAGTAACCCGACTCCACTGGCTGGTGTCAGTTCAGCTACCAAACAACCACAGTATCATATTTGAACTCATTGTAGAAAAGGGAAAAGGAGCCATAGACCGTTGCTGTGACTTGGGAAGCAGAAGAGTCATGCTGTCACTCCAAAGGAACTTTGCTCATACAGGGTGTGAATGGGGTTGACCTCAACATGTTCAGATGTTTATTGACTTCAGATCACACAAATTATAGAAAAACATTAGACCACAACCATATCCCTTAAACATGAAAGGGAATCATGGAAAGATGAGGTTCAAACAAGAGTGCAATACTTATGCTGTTCCTGTTAAAGGATACAAGAGATCAGACCAAATGGGCACCAAAAATACAATAAGAAACTTATGGTCTGTTACGGTAGGCCTACCACACGTGCAACGTTTTGAAAAGGCAGAAAACATGAGACTTCTCAAACCGGAACCGGCATTTCCTTCACATGCGAACACGCCTAAAAACGGGAAGCCCGACTACAAATAAAACAGCTTCACGCTTACATACGTAAATGACATACTTAATACGTTTTTGCATCCTGGTGTTTTTGGATGTACAAAATGGAGAGGAAGTCGGGGCCTTCACATTTGCAACGCTGAACAACTGATCCGTTTATGGGGAAAGTAGCTACTGTTCAGGTTGAACCTTAATATTTTGTATTAGGAACGCCGATAACCCCACCCGTGACAAAACTATGATTTATGAAGATACCTCATAACACCAAACAAAATGTATATTAAATAAAACCCCCGCGGCACTCGTGAAGAACGTCGTGTTCGAGTGACGATGGGCAAACACGCAACCACATTTAAACAATCTTTATTTAATACTCAAAGTTACCAAAAGAACAACTCGTTTTAAACGTTATTCGACACGATGCACATGTCGGGCATCGTCCATTTCAAATTCAGCGTGTGAAATATAGCAAGTTCATCTGTGCATCAAGAAATAGGGTGGGGCCACAGCGAACGCAGCGTTCGTGCATGTGCCGTACACATAAATCCAAAATCGGAAAATAAAAAAAAATAAAACAGCTCCTATAAAACAGAAGCGATTCAGAAAAATGTACACATAGATACGATAATCTACACCAAAAGCAAATTATTGCTGTTCAAGATGCTTTGGATGGTCATCTTTAGACAAAGGACGGAGCGGAATTAGCCCGTTAGCTAGCACTTGCAGCGCACACTAAGCATTCAGCTCAAGGAAATGGCATTTCGTCGCCGCACTCAGGGAAAAAAAATGCATAACCAAAGCAACACGCTCAGACTTTCCTAAGTAATTCAGGCGATGTAAAGAACGCTTGCCTGCAGGGCCTAAATTTACCAAGGTGGGGGGAGGGAGAGGGAGGCCACGGAACGCAAGATCGGCTTGTGCTGGGCCTAAACTAACGGAAATAAAGAGGTGGCTGAGGAAATGGCGCCAGTTGTTTTTGGGTCGGTTTTTTTAATATAATTTTTCATTGCATCCAAACAGCTCTAGGCCATAATTAAAAGATTCGACAACTGGCAAATGGCGTTTTTTTATTATTTAAGCGCCAGGTGTAAGAACGCCAACACAGTTTTACCACGGGCATCATTTTGATTTCTAGATGTGAGACTATTGTTAAGACAGGTAACATTATATCAAATAGCTAGTTAGCAAGCTAGCTAACAACGTTGCTGGAACTAGCCACGAAAGGCGTCAATCTTGACTGGTGTTAAATTGATTTCGTTAATTAATCTGTGTTAGCACATGAAAGTGCTTCTAGAACACAAACGGTCGAAATATGTTAGTATAAACCAAAAGGGGCGAATAATTGATAAATGCAGACGTACCATGGCTGTGTCTCTGTATTAAGTCGGCGTCTGGACAGGAATTGAATGAGCTGTGATGCAGTCCTCCGGTCTCGCACACTTGATTCAACACACGGACGCGCCCTTTAGCGCGTTCCCTATGACGACAGACGGGAGCGAGCGCCTCATGGCCGACCATGTGCTTTGACGGAGTATGATGGGAAATTGAGTGCTATACACTACACCGTTGTGTTATTGTAAGCCAGAGAAATAAACTGATAAGTCATTAGACATACACTTGCAAAATACTTTTTTTTTTCTGATAATTATTTTGAATGTAATTCATGATGTGAAAAATCAAATAATTATATGAACTTTAACTGTATTGATTCACTGGCCAACTTATTCAGTGCTAACACACCTACCTAACATGTTCACACACAAGATACAAGCTTTAAGGTAAATAACATTTTTATCAGACATGTTTTGTATTTTAAACATTTATTCAAAACCAACCCCTTTATTGATGTGATCGTGTAGATTATTTGTACACATCAATAATTCTAAATCAAATCATGAACTGCACTGGCTCTGATTATGGAGCAAAAGTGCTGACACAAATACGCCAAAAAGATACTGCTACAGACGACGCATTTTGCTGACCTACTGAAAGAACGCATTATGTGAAGTGAAACTATTCGTCATTGATTCTCAAGGCATGGGGCTGCCTCTGTCTGAACCTTTGTCTGTCTCTGCCCCTTTTTAAGGTTCGCTTAACTCGCTTCCAAATAAGGAAGCAAATGGTGACAGCCGTGAGCGCGCATCAGCCAATACCGCGCACATCAGGCGGTTCGTGACTCCGATCGCCATATAAGGAAACAAGGACATTTCTCGTCTATATGGCGTAAATTCTCACAACACCCGCTAGAGGGAGCGAGATCCATCGAAAAAGACATTTTAAGGGTAATCGAGGAAGGGGAAGAGAAAACAAGGACATATCTCGTTTTCATAAAGACGTGGCTGATTAAAAGTGTAATATAATGACTAAAATACAGTGGGACAGTTACTTTAAAACGTAATTCATGAGCTAAGAATCATCACAGGTTGGCGATCACGTTGGTGAGGAACGCCTGTGATTAGGTAAATGAAGACGTATCCACGGTCGTATTTAAAACATGCAAGAATCAATGCTGACACCTAGTGTGCAAAACTTGACCTATATTATCGATTCAACCAACTGTATTACATACCGTTACAGTTCATTAGTGTGAGATCTTAAAAAAACAAAACCAACTACCAACCCAAAAGATGTATAGCATGCTTCTAGCTTTATTAATGTAATGCATATGTAACAGTAAAAAGCTATGAAGAAGTGTTTGTATAAACTGCCAAATATTTTAACATCTCAAGCACAGTTTTTTTCTCACTGACAAAATCAACAAGGTAACAAAGTATGATGGCTTTACACAAGTAAAGCCTCAAACTAAGGCTTAGATGACATGGAATGTTTATCAAACATCAGGGAAAGCAGGATGGTTGACTTGCATGCCGTTGATCAGACCCTCAATGTCTTTAAACAATAGTTTTTTTTTTTTGGTTTCCAGGGAAGTGCACATTATTTCAGGCAAACTAAACCTGACTACTTTTGGAAAAATAATCCTTGTTCACTGAAGGTGTTTGAACTCCACATTTTAAAACCACAGAAGATTATTTAAGGCCCGATTGTGGATTTAAATTGTATGGGCTTTAACAGAACTCAACCAGCTCCCAATACTGACAACAGAACTAGGAACTGGGGGGGGGGGGCATTTTATGATGCATTCATCATCATAAAATGCAACCAATAATAAAAGACTGTGGTTATTACTGTGGAGTAATAATTAAAGGCTACGTCCAGTCCTGAGCCAGATCACCCTTCAGCACATGAGCGACATGCTATTGATGATCCCTGAGTAATTCATTTAACTACACTAAAAGGTGCAAAAGGACCTCAACAAGGCCTTTTCTTTTAATGGAGAAAAAAGGCTGTTAAATGATCAGTGATGGCCAACCAACAACATGAAAATCAGGTGATAAAAAAACAAAACAAAACACAGTGACCTCTCAAAACTTTCAAAGATGATAAAAACAAATACAAACACCACAATGCAGTGTCCAGGTTTGTATGGAAATACTACTTGAGAATAGCATGGCCAAGAGATTAAAGTATTAAGGGGCTCTGCAACCTCAATTACTATAATTAAAAAAAAAAAATCATAGCAGACAAGCATAAGATGGAAAGGCTGAATGCATACATGACTCTATACTGATAGCAAAAACAAATGTTTTGCAAGTACAATTTTTGTAGTGTATATCAAGTAATAAGTCCCTCCCCCCATTAACACCAAGCTCACGTATACATGGCTATTCATGTAAAAAAAAAAAAAAAAGACTACCAGGGACAACATGGGTGACTAGTGCAATGCAACAATGATGAATGGCCTACATTGCCATGGAAAGTGTCTACGAGTCTCACTCTATCAGGCAAAGGTCTTTGGTAATATTAAAATATGCAGCTGTAAACAAATAATCCCAGCTCCTTTAAGGAGAATAGCCCTTATGCCAAACCACGCATGTGCCCATCAGGCTGGCAGGTGATTTTGTACTTTTTAGATAAAGTTTAATGACAAAACGTACAGATTTTTTAAAATGGAAAAGGTATAATCAGTGTGTTTACATAATTGGTATAACCTGCACACATTATTGAACACATAACTGTCTACTATCACAGAGTAAAACAGGCCACCTGTGAAGGATGATCAAGATCTAACCCCACTGTTTATGAATTAACAGAAAGGTATAAATCTTTTCAGATCATCAAATGTGGCATTTGCTATCCAGAAACAATCTAATCTAATTATACCTTTTTATAAGAAAACAATCTGAATCAGAAGCCAAGTTTTACGTGCCATGTTTGGAGAAGTACTTTACCAATATTTGGTGTAAAATGATTAGTTGAGTTTGTGCAGTTTGCCTCTCATTCTGGAATCTTTGATTTGTCTTAAAAAGCTTATCTTGATTTCTTCCCCTGCTTAACCACCTGTCCCCTTGTGCTGTTCAACATCCCTGTAGCCTGCAGGACAGAAACAAAAATGAACAGGTAAATGCCTGTGTGAAAGCAATACAGAAAAAACAAGAATATAAAAATGAATTATTTATATGCAACTACATATAATATATATTTGATTAATTAGCAGAGGACAATGTTTACATACTTCCTAGCATGAAAAAGCCATGTTTTTCCCTTGCGTACCTGTTCCAGTAGTATTCCAGCAGCCTGGTCTATGGTGGATCCCACCCCTCGGTACTGGCCAGAGTAGCGAATAAACGCCCAGGTTAGCATGGCAACCATCGCCACGCCGAGCACGATGTCGCAGGCCAAGGAGATGGTGCCCAGGCCGATGAAGAGCAAGAGTCCGGAGAGCACGTACAGGAAGCAAACCAGGACAAAAAGCACCGCTGGCGTGCGGAAAGCACTGAAAACATTTTTCGACTGGAAAGGTGAAGAAAACAAGAAAATCAGAAAATATTGGGCGGCAATGGGGGCAAAAAAAAAAACCAAACCCTAATTTGTACTCCCACGTACCTCGTTGTGCTTGCTGAAGGACTCCCAGAGCTCAATTAGCTCCAACTCCAGCTGGGCCTGGTAGCGACTGCAGAACTCGTGTCCTCCCATCTTCTTAATGCTGGAAAAGTGCCTGAGGGACTCTCTCATGAAAAAGTTGTGCTTTTCTTCCAGATATTCAGGGGAAACATATGGCAGTTCTCCACCACAGATCTAGCAGAGGAAGATGGAGAAGATCTACTAAATGATGGCCTATCTATAAAACAATAGACTCTAAAGCTTCCTTTTCTCATTAGTCATTATTTCACAAGTTCGTTTCTTAAATATTAACAACTGTCCTTTTTCACATTTCCAACAATTCCTTAAAGTTATGTTGTAAACAGCAGTGTGTGTTTTTAAAAGTAGGTGGCTTGCTGCTGCTAAGCATTCTACAATGCAAATTCTGTAGCTTGTAAACTGGATGTAAACTGTTAGTGCATGTATTTGTCTTTTGAAGTTCAAAGAGCATTTTCACCCCCTCAGTTAAAGGGCAGCGTCACAGAACCTTTATGACACATTAGCCAGTCAAGCACATACCGACCTTCTCCATGTTCTTGTAGTACTGGTCTTTAGCTGATGCCACTGCTGCCAGATTGTTGGCTTCTGCTGTAGCCTGAACGAGTCAACACACAATAATAGTAATAACTGAAGATGAGGTTGTAAAACACAGAGAAACTCTTAACACCTGCTGAAGGGGGGGGGGGGGTGTAAAGATAAACAGGATAAGAGGCAATAAATGTGCGCGTGTGTTTTTATCATAGTCCATCTGAAAATCCACCTATTACATTGATCGTTTTAGATAAGTTTAGACGCACAGTATCTAGTCCCGAGGACAACACATAGCATGAGTTCAGCTGATCCATACTGCACTCAGAAACAATTTCCAAACTATTACAAAGGGTCCCAAAATTATGTCTGAACACATGCCATGGTGATTACCTGGAGCATGGACTTTGGCTGCGGTAGGTCTTCTCCCTGGTATATCTTGATGTATGACTGAAATAAAAAACAGCACATGTGATGTTTCCATGACGATGCCAATGTTTGCCCTGAACATGCCAAGCGTCCAATGGGTGTGCCCACCTTGAAGTACTCCAGCAGGCCTCTACAGGTCACCTTGTTGCCGTTGATCTCTTTGACAGCCAGTCTGTCAGGATCGAGCAGGTTGGGAATGAATTGGAGGAGTTCTGTTTTAAACTCTGGAGCCACATCTAAGAGACAGAAAGGAGCCTAAAACACTACTTCGTAGTAAGATGTTACACTTTGATGTTTAATCTTTCCTGTGTGATATTTAATCTATCCTGTGTAATGTTTCATCTGTTTTGTGTCTTTCCTCAGATTTGGGAACTACAATGGAGGTCTGGGTGTTAATTGGCACAGTTCAGCTCGTGGAAAATTCCAGAGCAGTTCTGGGTTCCGTCTCGGCCAGCATCTCTCAGCCTCACCACACCGCCTTCACTTGCAAAAATGTTTGGGTGGGGGGGTTGGTTGATCAGACCTTCCAGAAAAGGGAATAATCAAAATAGCTGCTTCCTTGTACATCAAATCAACTTTGTTGGACCAAAATCCTTCACCAGAAAAGGTACTGTCCACCATTTCTAACAAATACCAGTTTTTAATTCCTTGTTGAACACGTGACTGCAGCATTTTTGTAAGCTACTGCTGTTCAAATCCGTGCTGTGAAAATATTGCTTCACAATGGTGGGTGGGTAATAACCATCAGGGAGTCCGACATTCTCAGTTTTAAAAAGCTGCCAATCCACAAGGTACATGAGTGAAATTCACCATGAC
>JAOYMR010000009.1:14927863-14941652 GCA_025802075.1 Tenebrosternarchus preto | reverse complement strand
TCGTGCTGAGAGTTTTTCACCTGAACAACAAGCAGACCAGCAAATGGAACGCTGTGCGTGTGGACATCCATGCACCTGAATCAACAAACTGCTGCATTACATGTTTCTGATGTGCTGTATTAGTGTCAAAAGTGCTATACAAATAGTTATTACTACTTAATAATAATAATAATAATAATAATAATAATAATAACAATATTATTATTATTATTATTATTATTATTATTATGTATAGCACATTCATAAACAGTTTTATGAAGTGCTTATAGAAAACAGAGAATACATAAAAGGATAATAAACCTAATTACATGCTGTGTTCTGTCACTTCAGGAAGGTATTTGCCAAAAACAAAAAGACAAATGGTACAAAAATAATTTATTAAAATAAAAGTAATTGCTTTAAACAGAAGTCTAAAGTAAATTAAAAAAATTAAAAATTTAATGTGGAAAATACTTAAAGAATAAAGAATAGTTTAAAGTAAAAACAAACTGCATCAAGTGAAACACTGAGCAGTTAAAAGTAAAAAACAATATTTAAAAATATATTTTTTTAAAAGTAAAAAAAAAAAAAAAGGAACAAAGTTGAAGCAAAGCAGATGAAATTAAACGTCTTACAAAATCACAGTAAAATGACGCTTTTTACTGTGATGAAATCTTTTGGAGGCTTTTTTGAACAGAGACAAAAATTCCACCTACTTGCAGCCGTTTATCCAGGAACTCACTGCCTCCCTTGAATCCATACTTGTACTCATAAGGGAAGCTCCAGTCTCTGATAAGAAACATGAGTGACTGTAGAGAAACCAACAGACATGAGTCATTTGCCCATTTCCTGTTTAAATTCTACTCTATATGATTCATTAAAATTAAATGTGCCATTTGACCTACTGAGAACTTAAAATGTGATACTCTTAAAACCGTTTTTCTGTTTTCTTAAAACCTTGTGCATTTTGCATCATGATAAACAAGAGAGCCCATCTCTACCTGAAAAGGCTTTAAAAAGATTTCATCCATTGCGAGTCTGCCGTACTCTGTGAACAACTGAAGATGATAATAATGAACAATGACTGTTAATAAACAATAACCACATCTTTGTCTCATTCATTCGTCAACAGTAGACAACAAAGTGATAATCTGTTAATATGCTTCTAACAGTAGAAAAATATACAGGAAAAAACAAAACAGTGTGTAGAATATTTGAGTAAATGACAAAATTAAAGAGATACTAATACTAATTAGTTACTAGAGCAGACATATACATCAGCTACCTTTCATAAACAACACCTACAACCCATAACGCAATTCAATGCATGTTACAGACCTCAGATTTCAAACATATTTCAGTTCAATTAAGTGCTTTTACCTACAAAATATTTCCAGCGATATATTTTTATTAAACTTCAGTGCTTACTTACTACTCAAAACTAAACCTCATCCTTTAAAATAGAAGAAAATCCCAAAATGGGTAAACATTTTACCACATTTTTATCAATCCAAAGTTTCAAAAGTATTAGGAATAAATACTTGTATCAATGCAAAATTAATTCTGAGCATTGTGTGTATTTGTACACCTAAAGCACCAACCTGAAGCTGCTGTAGGTCATCTTCTTGGATATTCTGAGATAGATTATAAATCTGCAGAAATTATATATCCATCAGTTAACCAGGCATCACCAAAACAAACATGTTCAGATCACGGAGGCTCATAACCCAGCTACGGCTGTACCTGCACGGAACTGGTCATAGTGCTTAGGGCAAAGATTGTGGCACAGTCCTTGACAGTGGACTGGCTGTCAAACGCTCCCTGGGTGTCCATAAGCAACACTGCCACCTTGTGGTAAAGAAGAGAACATGAACAATGTTCAAAATGGTGAAGTACACGACAGTGTAATCGAATTCGAGTAATTCAAGGTAAATCAAATATCTTTAATATTATGGTGGCACCAGTTCACACAAATGGGATCAAACAACTATACATACCATGTAAACAGAAATGTATTTGTCTATTGCACAAATTCAAGATTGTACCTGACTGAGATCAGAGATTACACAATTTATGGTCACTTATTGTGACAATTGGCCCGATGCCAGTCTGTGTGTAGCTAGACAGTACTAAATCTTTACTCGTCACTAACCAGGAAATGCTTAATGTTTCTCATGCTCTGTAAGCATTCAGCTATATCTAACATTTGCAAACATTTGGATAATTCCAGATGTCATTCTCCACCTGTGCTGTATACAGTACCTCTTTGCCATCGTTTTTCCTCACAATGAAAACTTCACTCCACAGCTGGATGCCAGTGGTCTCAGGCTCTGAGCCACCTCTCCATGAGAATCCTGTCAGAAGCTCATGTTCCCGCCCGAGCCAGTCCTCATCGGACTTTGACACCAAACAAATAAACACATAGGAGCAAAAGGTGGATTAAATATGCATGAAGTATATACAGTTTATCACACAAATATTGTTGATCACTTTGGGTCACATTTGATCTGTGCAGATTAACATGTACACTGACATTTTCTAGTTTAATGCACAACAGCAAACAGGGACAACTAACCTTCCTGTACATGTATCGGAGCATGAAATCCAAGAGGAAACTCTTGCCCTTACGGAAGGCACCAGCAACACACACCACCACCACGTCCATATCTCGGACATTAGGCCCCAACAAAATACGCTCAAGCGCTTTTGTGTCCAAGTCAAAGGAGTGGTTCTCCTTATTAACGGTCACTATTTGGACCGGGCCAGGTTCACTACCCATTCTTGATTCTCGGTTGAGGCAGGCTTGCTGTGGACAACAAATGCAGTATTGCAACAGATTACTTAAGGTTTAATGTAAGCAAATACAAGCAGAGCATAGATAATGCATAGAGTTGTGTTTTTTTTTTTTAATAATCAGAGAGGCCTTAACACACTGCTTGAGAATGTCAAAACCTTTGGGACAAAGTTGAATCTGTTAGGATTTTTTTTTTTTTTGTTAATGTGTGATGCAGTTGTAGCAGCAGAGAGGTTGAAGCAGGCTCTGCTTCACTCTCTGGTTTTGCACTATAGTGAAAGAGTGTCTTTGTTTCTCCAATCTGTACACCCTCACCCGTGGGCTAAGAAATACAATCGACACTGCAATGCAGTAATCCCAGAAAAAGTATGAATACGTCCTGCAAAGGCACAATGATGCAAGTAAATGCATCATTTTTGAGCAAGTCAACTGACTTCTGCACTTGGAAATGCAGACAAACCAGTAACTGCAGACCATAAATAAAGAGTGAGATGTGGCAAATGTTAACACGTGGTAACATACCAAAATTTCTCACCAAGTGTCTATAAATAGTCCGTTTGTATTACCATAATCGTTAAACAGATTCATTTTAAAACGTAGATGCTCCAGGGCATACTTCAAGCCCTCTCCGTCAGTTAGTTTACTTACTGAATGTAAGGAAACACCTCTGGAGTTCTCCAAGAACTAAGCTTTGCTGCAAGTACGCTTGTTGATAAGAGCGGCCTGATAAGAGGAAATAGGAATGTGTAACATCACCAAAAGCGAAAGGCGGTCTGGGTTAGGATTCCCGCAGGAACAAAAATGACGGGCATTTATGCGTCACTCAAACTACGCCCAAATGCTTGAGGAGGAAAGTTGTGTAGCAGCTTTTCCTCGGGCCTACATCGGCAGCTTTTATAGTCGCTGGCGATACGGTTACACAAGATTAGTGAGGTGTGTTTTCGACCGGCGTGGCTATTCAAATCCTTGCTGGCTAATACGTGTCAAATTTACATAAGAACTAGCTAAGAAAAAAACGGCTAAGTAGCAACAAGTCATGGAAATACACATATGCTATCTATCCATCTAATCTATCTATCTAATTTATCCATCTTGATATTGGCCTCGAAAGGGAGAGCAGGTTAAGATATCTTCCAAATCATTATTTAGTAGCTAACGGTAGTATTGGTAAATGTGTAAACTAAGAGTTTACACATTTGTCCCGCAGCACTCTAGAGCCATAATTATAGTTTTTGAAGGTCTAACATTTGCCTGATACTGTAGATAGAATTTGAACTACATTTACTTTTTTAATATTTAAGATCTGGTAGCTAGTGCAGATTGCACCCAGTCTACTACAGGTCTGGGGATTGATCCAAATCAATTGCATTAATTAGAGACCTGCTAGCTACTATCTAGGCTAGGTAATTTATACATAAAAACCTAGGGACAGCGCTAGTTAACCTAGCTACACATAACTTGACTGGCTAGCTTCACTCCATCCAATGCACGGTAAACGTCGCCTCAGTTTGTTCATTTGAAAAGCAACAAGGCGAACTCGTTTTAAATTAGTACACACAAAACCACTCTTTTCGATAGCAGATCTACCTGCCATCAATACATACGGCAAAGCTCATACATTAGCTAACGTTCAGTTTAACTAACTTACCTGTCTTTTTGTCAAAGTAGTGAACTTGCTAGCTACAGGTACTATTTCGAAACGGAGGAGTCAACCCTTGTTTGGAAATAACTTTTTTTTTCAAACGCGAACAATGTCCTTAAAATGACGCGCTTTGTGGGAGTTGTAGTTTGCATGTAATTTTGCTTGCCTACCCGGCAGTTCAAGAACTTGGTATGTCCCATAGACTGGTACGCGCTTGCTCAATGTAGAAATGAGGAAAGAACTACAATTCCCATGTTGCAGGTTTGACTAAAACAATACTCTATACACCGTAGTGTTGCACAAATTGATCATATCAAACGGCTAATTTATTCTCCGGTTTTACAAAGAAGCGTTCGAGACTATATGCCGTTTTTTATTCCAGTTAATAAATATACCGTTTTTTTCTACCTAAAGGAACTTCTGAGGGAGTGTCTTCTAAACCACAGTGAGTCATTCATGGAGCAAATGACTAGTATTGTACAACACACAAAGTTCTCTGAATCTAGATTAAGAACATTGTATTTTGGCACAGCTGTATATATAAAAATATATTTCAAATTTCAAATATGAAATTGAATTTGTAAGACAAATAAGATAGTCAACACTTCAAAAATTTATTGCCAAGTGCCTTACATATAAACATGAAGTGGGCCTTGTAGTCTAAACTACTCAAAACATGTTAAACACTATTCAAAAAGGTTTGGAATATGATGCACTAGGTTTGAGAGAAAAATAAATGTTAGAATATTTCATCAGTACCATGTTAATAAATCAACAAGGAACAAAGATTAGACATTGCAATTTTACAAAGAGTGTAATTACTGGCAGTTTGTCTCAAAAATGACGTCTTAAATCATTACATGCATGATGTATACCATCAAAATACACAAACTATATATTGAGCTGGGTATTAGAAATGGACTAATTATGTTATCTGACAATAAACAGTGATATCTACAAATGTCTTTATCAACCAAGACATTGGATGAGTAGCTTTAGATTTACCGCACAGTATAATCTGAATAATACAAATACTGTGTATTAATCTGTTCAGTAATATGCTTCAGACTGTTGTGCTACAGTTGTTTGGAGAGGTTCAAGACTCTCAAATGCTACTGTTATTCCTTGAATGGTATGTATGCCACAGTTACATAAGTAAATACTTTTATTTTATTTTGCAAAATGTATTAGAGCACAGTACTTTGTACAAAGACCCCACGTACCCACAGCTGACATCAACATTGGTCATTCAAAGGCAGTTTTATCCCTGGTTAATTCATGCAAATAAGTAAATTCCTGTTTGCTCAAATTTCTATCGATTTTCATGTTCTACATTTCATGTTCTCATCTCATTCTTCTTCTGTTTAAGATCTTAAAGCAGTGCATACATTATAATAACACGGCAAATTTCAGGCAGTTTCGATGTGTCCTTGGAAAAGGAACAGTAACTCAAGAAATGTAAATTACAGGGTGATTCAAATCTCTCAAGAAGACATGCCAGATCAGTGGCTTCCTCCTGCTAAGTCAAGCAGTGATCCCGCAGCCTCTTGGACCTCTGCATCGAGTTGTAGGATCTCCACTGTCTCCAGGTCCAGTTCAGTATCCCCTGGCAGGACCAAGTACTGGTACTGCTGATCCTGATAATAGTGAAACTCGATGTAGCCACTGTCTGCAAGTGGGTCTTTCTCAGACTCCTCACAAGCCTCTTCTGTTAGTTCTATGGCTACCAGCTCCTCGTGGTCAGGGATCAAAGAACATGAGGACATTGGAGGGTTATTCAAATCCAAATCTGTGATGTGGAACAGAAAGGTCATTTATACAAGGGCATCAAAATTGCAACCAATTATTTGTTTTCCACAAAGTACTGTCTAATTTTCACTTTTTTATTGTGTGTTTAGATATAACACAGACACAGGATTGAAAATCACTTTACATAAAGCTGGCACAAAAAAGACAGATATAAAGAGGCCAGCCATCATGTTGTTGTGGCTATAGGTTGCTAGGGTAATGCCAGGTTGTTGTCATGACAACAGCACACAAACGCTAGCTTTGCAAGAAATGGGAACGGGGAGGCCAAGCACAATATAAGAAAACCTACATATAACCTTGTCAGGCAAGTATTACTGCACATAAAAGCAGACTAATTTAGGATATTCATTGCTGTCTTTAATTTACAGATTAGCCTATAGTTTGTTACAGTACTACATATTTTAAATTGAATCAGCACAAGGTGCCTAACCTGAAATCACCGTAGTGTCATTCATGAGGGTCTGTTCATAATCGGCTGCTTCCAATCTGTTCCACAGAACGATCAAGCAGACGAATGAGACCAATAAATTAATAAAGTACAAATCTGATATAATGTAGAACATAAAATATCTGTTGCATCACCATAAACATTTAGATGCACTACTACATCCCAATATCATTGAAAAAGAAAACATGTATACTCACAATACAGGATTGTTCAGCAAACTACTGTTGTTGATGTGACAATAATGAGTTTTCTTAAGCATCTCCAGAAGAGTGGGCCGATATTCTGGGCAAACGCACCACAGTGAACCCTTTCCTACAGACTATTATTAAAACACGCACATATTATGGTTAAAAGAATTTTAACAGAACCACAATATAAATAAAACTTTATGCAAAGAAAGAGACACACTTGACTTTTGTCCCTCTGCATCCTCTGAAAGCTCTTGCTCAAGGACAGATTGTGTCTGACCGAGTTCCTCCATCCATTCGGCGCTGTTCTGTAGTAAGGGAAGTTGTTGACAATCCACTCGTAGATCCCTTTAACAGGAAGCCTTTTGTCTGGGGAGTCTTCGATTGCCATGAAGATGAGGCTGCTGAAAGAATAAGGAGGTTTGCCTGGGGACAGAGGTAGATTTGGAGTGGGGAGGGGTTCCAGTGACTCTAACTGAGGTAGTGTGGGCATCTTGGGCAGGGGCTGCAGGGGCAGTAAGTTCCTCTGATGCAGCCAGCTCAGGCAGGTCAGGTCATCCTGGTCAGATGGAGTCAAGGGACTGAGGCAGTGGGAGTTGAGCCCCCCAGATAACTGAACGGAGGACAATGAATGAGAGGGAGAGGTCTGGTGGAGCACAGTGGCAGAGGGCTGAGGAAGAGATGGGGACAGGGAAAGGGCTTTGGATGGATTTGCTGGGGAGTGTATAGGGGAAAGGGATGGCAGTGTGGGTGCGTCCTTCTCCATCTCACTCCCAGCAGCGGGGTACAGGTACATACATTCAGTCGCTGGCCTGTAACGGTAAAACAGATCAACCTTACCTAACAACCACGCAAAGATATAACGTACAGTAAGTCATTTACAAATAATCCTTTCTAATGCAAAGATAGGAGAAGAAAATTGCACTCAATATAATTTATCAGTAAAACTAGATCGGAAAGGATTGGCAGTCCAAGTTAAAAGTTAAATTGTTGATCCCATAGTAACTGCTAACAATTAGCAAGCTAGTAAATGATTGAGCAAACTAGTCAGCCAAGGTCTCACGCACAGCTCTAGACAGGAGAAATGCGGGGAAGACACTTGGAATCCTAGACTGTATTACAAATAACAAAAATGTAAAAATTAAATATTAATGGCGCCTCTATCTTTTCTACTTGTTACTTACAGAAACGAAACCGCATGGTACATGCAGTGTACCTGAGAAAATGGCGCTAGAATATTAAGTTACATTAGGACAATTAGCCAGACACCCCCGAGGATTTTAAAGCGAGATATTAACAGCGCGAGGCATGAGAAACTTACCTCACCTGGCGTACTAACTTTGAGTCTGTAACAAAGACAGCTCCAACTTTAAACGTTTAAACAGATACAATTAGTCAACAAAATAGTATTAAAATTAAAGAAAAAGAACTAGCTACCTACTATTCATCGAATTACCCTCTCACTGTCCTATCCGCTTTCTGTCCTTTCCCACGTTACCTTGGAAACGAAAAAGACGCTTTGCAGCTGGCGCGCCTCAAGTGCGACCCTTCCTTAAAGTGACCGACGTTTTTAATAATGAGGACAAATGGACATTCAGGTGGGACATTTGTCTTGTGAAGTCTAGGTATTTTTCAGCTACATCTACAAGATGACCCCCACCCTGAAAAAACAATCCACAACGTTTTTCTTGTATATTAACGCAGCAGTAGTAGAACGGAAGTACGAACTTATGCGTGAATATTTCAGAGTATTTTCAAATTATAGATGAAAACGCTCGAGAGTTGACACCATGCATGCAAGTGTTTTTAGCTGGAAATCGTGTGGTGTGATGAAAAGGGAACCCAATACACAAACATTCAAATTCAAGAAATTGCTGTATTAAAATTGTAATTGACATTTGATAGCATAAAGAAAAAGAAACTATACATGCACAGATAAATAGAAAAATGGGACACAAGCTCAGCAAACAACGTATTTAGCATTTACCATATACCACACGGATTCACCACAGGTATAGGGACAAGCAAAAATCCCAAATTAATGTTGCATTCTCCATTTTTGTGTTTATATTGTATTTCACCCAAGAAAGGTTATGCAAGCAAGACTTTATATTAGAAATCTTTGACATTACCATCAGTGACAGAAAAAAATGAACTCAATTTAAAATGTTTTTTTTTATACGGGTAGGTACAGTCAGTCATTCTTTCAAAACATGGTGTTGTACTGCAAACAACCACTTCAAATGAAAGTGAGCCAAAATAATATAGCGGCATGTTCTCAAAGCCAATAACAATTTAATAACAACTATTATCGGCCACGTTTTTTTGTTGCAATGGCAAAAACAAAATCAATCAAACAAAAAGCATCATCGGTGACACCCAATGATGTTTTTCGTGCTGTTTTGGAGTTCTTTTCTCCACATAAACCTTTCCGGTTGGTCATCTGACCAAATGAGCAGTCAGCCAGTAAATGATGATTGGCTGAAAGGCAGCGGAGGCAACGGTAATGTACAAGCGGAAGCGAGGCTTGGCGCTTGCTCCAGCACCCATGGAGTCTGCAGACAGCGATGAAAGGATCTTCATTTTGAGAGAGCGAACCTAAAAATAATCAAAATAAATATCATTTACTAATTTTGTCTCGAGTACGATTCATTTATTTACTTCCTCACAAAGAAAATGTCTGAATGCTTTAATTAACGCATATTAGCATGTTTTTCAGCAAGGAAATTATCTGCCCAGGTGGAATTGTCTGTCCAAAAATTAAACAAATATAGCCTAACCATTTGACTAAACTTATTTAACTGACTGGATAGGGTGATTAGATCTCTGGTACATATTGATCTGGTGATCTTTATCTGGGGCTGGAGCTCCAGAGATATTAGGTGATTTATTATTATTATGTGGTCAGTAGCCAACTCTCCAAACAGCTCCAAACAGCTCACAGTATGCTGGAAAAGCGTTTGGTGGGGTTGAGTGTAGCTACTTATTAAGGGTAATGGAGGAGTGTGGGTTTGGTACTACTTATAAAATGGATTCAGATGCTGTATAAGGTGTCAAAGTCAGATGTGCAAATCAATGGACTAATTTGGGATTATTTGACTCTGGATAGGGGAACACACCAAAGATGGTCACTCTCTTCTCTGCTCTCCCACTGACTGCTTACTGCCCGGTCTCTGCATTTCTTCCTGCTGGCTCAAACAGGGTATTCAATATGCGGGCAATTTACTCCCATTACGCTTGAAAAACCTAGCGTAGCATACTGTTCATTTCCCCCTGAATGAACTTCACCTTAGTTCATAAAAGTGGTGTATTGGAAAGACTCCTTTTTAAGGGAAAGTGTGGGTGTAAAAAGGGATACACAAGCTAGCTACACCACCTTATGTCAGAGATCTTTAGTTCTCATCAATAACCCCCAAAGAAGGTGGATTTTCTAACAAAGATCTTAATTAAATTCCGTAAGGGTCATGAGGTTATCCTATCCTGATCCTTAAATGTAGGAATGGTGCCCTCTCTGCTATTAAAAAAGTTTTGGAAAGATATTTAAACTTGACAATGGAGGAGGGAGACAGAAATCTTCAAAATATTAAATCTATGTTAAGGACTGCATCTCATTCATTTTCAGATTGTTTTTAATGGACCCCCTCCAGATTGTACAGACTGTGCTTTAAGGACACAGCTGACTGATGGAGATGTGAGACCTGCTTCACACTTCTGGATGGCAATTTACGATTACATCAGAGACCACTACGAGTACACACAAGGGTTTCTTGTGTGTACTGTTCTAGCCTGTTTATGTTAGGGGATCCCCAGGTGTTGCATATTGGTGACAAATACATAAAAACTGGGTCCAAACTAGCTTAATGTCAGATTATTCTTAGGAGGTGGAAGAAAAGTGGTGCATTTCTTTCCAAGAATGTACTGTAGAATTGGGACACAGAAATATATAGAGGGAAATGGGGTAAATATTTGGTGACATTAGGAGCTCCTTAAGAAAGATGTAGTGGAAACACATGCAACATTGCATAAGGGGTAGGCATATTGTTTGTGTAGGTGTTTATTCAGACTTTTATTATTCGTTTCTTATGCTAAATCAATTACTGGGTTGATTAATGGATCTCCCCACACCCCCCCTTTTTGATACATCATAGAATTGCTGGCGCTGTTGCTGGAGTCAAGCTGGACTCTCTGAAGGGTGTGGCAGAATGGAGGACTCTCAACAAGCTCTTACGAGAGAGTAATTCCCACCACCTGAACATAAAACTGGGTAACCAGAGAACATTCAATGGCAGACTGATACAGCTGCACCGTATTAAAGACGTCATATGAGATCCTTTCAACCCACTGCAATTAGGCTCTACCACAAATTTTATTGCAAAGAAGGTACCAATCTCCTGTTGTCCGTCCTGAACTACCATACCACAATAAACTATTGTATACTTCTGTTGTTACCCTGTGCAATTTCTAACTTTCACTGTGCACTTTAAACTGTAATTACTGTTGATACTCAGTTATATTCTGTGCTTCAGTGCAACACCTTTAGTGCTACTTATGTAAATTTCATAATTTTCATTAGCACGTACATAAGTTGTTTTACACACCTACACTTATTTCAGCTCTTATTTTCACCAAATTAATGTAAGCTTATGTTCACTTTGTTTCCTTCAAGATCAATAAAGATCGATCAATCCATCCATTTATCTTCCACATTATGATAATTATTGCCCGACCCTCATTTTCAATACAAGTAATCATTTTTAACATTCCTACTAAATAAGTTAGAATTTAAAGATTAAACAGGGTACACAATATGCATCTGACTTTTGTTGCAGATATGAAAAATCAGTATGAGTATTGCGGAGCGTATAAAGACCAAATATATATAGACTCACTATGAAAAACATGAGGGCACAAGACGACCAGGCAAGAGAAACATAGTAGCCATCACTTCCGAAGAGTAGCCCGCAGAGAACAGTGAAAATCATCCTATAAATAAATCAATAAAAATAAGCAAGCTTCTCAGGACCAGTGTGTGCAGCAAAATTGCACATAAGGATAACAACACGGTTTTTAAATTAGAATGAATATCAGAGTGCTGTATTTCAGTGGAGTTTATCAAAGCCAGTGACAAAACACCCTGCCTATCTTCCTGAAGAAAAAAAAAAAAGGTACATACCCAACATATTTGTATCCGCTGTAGGCAACAAGGTCAAAGGTTGAGAGGTCAGTGTGCACCGTGAGAAGGTAGAGGCTTAGCAACATGACAAGAACCTCAATGATGACCCACACCAAAGCAGTGCTTGCACACAATCCTAGAACTTCTGGACTGAACCTACCAATGAAATGGACCAAGAAGCAAAACTTGCCATTAGAAAATCTTAGAAAATGTTCTATGGTTGTAGAATTAGAAAACCTACAACCACAATAAGAAAAACAATAACATTGTGAAGGTGTTTGCTCTTTCAAGAAATGTATATACAAAATGCAGAAGCCCATGTGGCAAGTAGTTTTTACAAGTAGTTTTGATACTACTCCACACATATAGTATAATCTCAAAAGAAGTGTGTATCAGCTCTTTATACTGTCTTAATTGCTTCTGAGGGTAAGGCACCATCACTTACCGTTTCTGTATTCCTAAAGCCATTCCTGCCAACAGTATATAAGTGATGAAAGCCATTGCTACAAGAAAAGAACAGAACAGAACACCATTTGGTGAGCAAACAGTCACTTTCATAGCAGTCACCATCTATAATTTCCTAGATATTAACCTATAATAGTGTGCATTCACCATTTAACAGTTTATTTTTGACAATGTGGAACTTAAACGTTGACTGTAACAACAATTCAAAACAAACACATGGCACATATACTAGCTCACCCAAGGGCCAGATATCAGAAGTACTAAATAAGATGGTTAATGTAAGATTTTGCTTTGGTAAAACCATAACCATAAATAATGGCAATCAAGGACATTTTACTCTGGTTCTTCTAACTTAGTGTAAACTCTGTACCTGATGCAACTGATCCAAGATCTGTGATGGGTGGAATCAATGCCACGTTGTTTAGGGAGATCTGACATTTAATGACTTAGCTCTGACATTTGTACTTCAGAATAAACACTGAACATTATTTACTGGGTATGTAGAGATCTGGAGCATTGACATCATGCCGAGGTGCGAGTGGAGTGTCTCTGTGGTAGCGAACTTCCCAGTCCTAATGACATCAGAGCAGATTACAAACACAGTTATCGTACCACCCTGTATCTGTCAGTTATTAAAGTATGTCTTTTGTAGAGATATACACTCTACAAGTTAAAGATAAATCCATTCAGGTTTATGCACAACAAATTTGATCCAATTGATCCAATATGAGTTAACAGAACCTTGGGATATACAGATTTATGTTGACAGCCAAAAAAAAAAAATTAAGACTGAATTAAAAACATCTCTTGCATATAAAATAATACAATCGTGACTAACACTCATGAATGTAACTCTTTGGACTGATAAAACGCTTTAGATTAAGCAATTTTTTACCTGATGTGTATAAGGGAACATAAGAAGCATCAATTTCTTAATGACGTATTTTGTGTCGACTGCAAAGAAATACTTCAGCTTGTTCACGGACATGAATCGACTGATCTGTAGAGCACAGCAGAAATGAATCATTACTTTGGTCAGTAACACATTCAGAGCGATACCAATGTCTGAAAACGCACAGAACTAAAGGCAGTGCAATAATACAAACAACAGTGCTGAGCGATTTTCATGATTCATTTGGTCAAATAATATTTTGTGGTTTTCAAAAAGTGATGATCCAAAAAAAAACAAAAAACAAAAACAAAACAAAAACCACCCCCTGGCGGGGGGGGGGGGGGGGGGGGGGGGGGGGGGGGGGGGGGGGGGGGGGGGGGGGGGGGGGGGGGGGGGGGG
>JAOYMR010000009.1:14908725-14918992 GCA_025802075.1 Tenebrosternarchus preto | reverse complement strand
TTGCTCATTAGGGATCTGGACCCGTACAATTGTAAAGCTGCTTTGTGACAACATGTGTTGTAAAAAGCGCTATATAACTAAATTTGATTTGATTTGATTTGATTTTGATCTATCTTTACTGTTAATCTGGGTCAGGGATAAATAAACCAGAAGCACTGATATAGCCTTACTGTTAATCTGAGTCAGGGATAAGTAAACCAGAAACACTGATATAGCCTTACTGTTAATCTGAGTCAGGGACAAATAAACCAGAAGCACTGATATAGCCTTACTGTTAATCTGAGTCAGGGATAAGTAAACCAGAAGCAGAATAGGAATCAGTTGTAACCGATCCACAAAAGACAAAAGTGAGCCTGACTGCAACATTTACAAGTACAGAACAAATGGGATAAACTCGGTCACTGTGCTTGTGTTAGCTCTCTAATCTGAAGAAAGAACCCTTACTCAAACCTTGGTGAACACATGGCTGATAGTAAAGAGGGAGTTTGTTGGGCGAGCCAATGTATGCATGCTCTGATAAAAGAACCTCTGTATACTCCAGTTAGGGTAGTGCTGTTCTGACCTTGCTGCTATGCAAACAGTGAGCCAAAAATACAACACAGGACACTTATGTCTTTGATCCTCAAACATGACCAGAAAAATTTTATACATGTCAGTCAACACTCTTCACTTGTCTTAAGGGAAAGCAAATCAATAAAACATTCGCCCTTTATGCAATACAAGTGCCTAAATGGCTTCCAACACACTAAAAGAACCATTGCAAAAATGAGTGTCTCAATCAAGTGTAAGTTCTCCCACTCATAATGAGCATGTTCCCAAGATTACAGCCATCAGAACATTAATTTGAGTTTGATGCTATGAACAACAAAAAATCCAATCCAGTCATTAAAGTAATACTGATTATAATTAGTAAGTAAAGCTTAGGTCTAACCCAAAACATTTATATGCATGAATTATATGCATTGTAGGAAAAATACAGAAAATTGAGGAAATTAATTAATTGAAGAAGTTAACAATATACATAACAATATTACAAACTCACATCATTGTATTCTCCCCCAGTTGCCAGTATGTAAACATAGCATGTAGCCTAGAAAAATCCAATCAGATTAAGAAATTAACACTGAAACAAAGCTTGTTATAGCAGATAATGGGCAGTAAAATCATAAAAGTTGCAAGTAAATTTAGGATCCAGTGCAGTACTCAATAAGATGGTTTAGTGTAATAAACTTACCATACTGACTGGTACATAATAATGTTGAGAATGTATTCTGAACGTGCAGTTACAGTCAAGCACTGGGAGGCCTCCAAACATACACTAAAATCATGAGAAATCCAATCATTTGAAAATGGAAGCCTTGTGACCAATGTTTTATGCTGTTCATCTCAAGTCACTGTTGAAAATGATTCAGTGCTATTTGTGCGTGATCTGGAACAGATCATTTTATGGCTCTATGCAGTTTAAAAATGTGAATCTTTTTGAGATTCATTTCAGCCCTGTCTAGTGCATCATTAAAACATCAGCCTGCTTGAAATAAAGTTCAGTGCACAGTAAAACCTGGTGTGAGTCAGCAGTTAGATTGGTTCCTCTTCTTTTTTTTCAAAAACATCCCTTTACATCCTCTAATCACATATGTACAACCCCTGTTAGAGATGAGAGAAGAAACATCCCAGTGATCGTAATACTTACATTTAAATAAATCAGCAAATACCACATGAGATAAATAACTTTAAAGCTTAAACTAATTCTATCATGTCTGATATCAAAAGCAAATAAACATAATTCACATTTTGGAAATCATTGTAAATGAAGAGATGTTAAAATAGCCTAAAAAGAGAAGATGAAAAATAAATTAAAAAACCCCAAATGTGCCTAATGGCCACTGTTCATGCCAGAATAAACCAACGACTTCGCATCTTTCATTAAGTAATCGAGATAATGACAAAACTGTAAACTGCGGTGTTCCTCCTAGATTCAATCAGACCATTTCCCGACATTCTCTGAGAGGAATAAAGTGATATGGCTCGGCTCTCAGTCATCTGGTGAGCACACCAAGTGGAGCTGATCCGGACTCCCCACACTTCCCGTGCTCGAGCTTCCATCACCAAGGTCCCGGGCCACCATACACGGAAGGTTGAGCTCCGTCGACCCTCCTGGGCTGGAATCACTCCTGCTCACGCACTCCTCTTCAAGCACTAGACACAGTTCCTTTAAATCCAAGTTCTCCTTCACCAACCCGTCTTGCATCCGCTCGAGGTCGGCAAGTTTCTTCAGGTATCCACCCAGGTCCTCGCGCATAACTTTGGCAGCATGATGCCCGAATAACTGCCATTCTCTCGCGAGCTTCTTTACTTTTAATCGGTCGTCGTCTAAAAAGCAGCATAAATCACGCAGTTCTTGATTCTCCTCTTGAAGCCGCTGGTTAATGACTTTAAGCTCCCTGATTTCAAGCAGATGTCCCTGAAGTTGTTTATTTACTTCTTTGATTAGGCGACCACGTTGTATTAGGGCCGACATCTTCTCCGATTCCTCTTTGCGCAGCCGATTTATCAGTTCTTCTTTAGAACAAGTCAGTAAATCCTCGTCAGACATCTTTGCTAACTCTCGGTTCAAGATTTCACCGTCGCTCCCCATCTTGTTTAAACTTTTAATTGGTAGCTTGAAAAAATACAAATTTGATTGTCAAAATAAAAATGCTCCGCTGAATGAACCAATAAAGTACGTTGCATATTATGGTGGACACAAGGGAGCACCTAGAAATTCATGCTGATTTCGATGTTATCTGCTCACATTTAAGAGGCACATGTAATGTCAGTTAGGCTATTCCAATATGGACCTCTCTCAACACACCTCGTTTCCAGGCCTCAAATAAACGGACCATATCTTACACGTTCTTCAAATGCCCGCCTATAATGTCACAGTGGAGCATCCATATATTTCAGACTGCTCTAACTGAAACCTGAACAAAGGACAATGTGCCTAGTGCGAAATAACTGTTCGTTCGGCCTATTTCTGTACAATTTAACGGGTTAGGCTATTAACATTGCATCCCGTGCTAATCTAATTGCTGTGAACAGCGAAATGCCAAGGCAATATAATACAACATACTCTGCCGGCGTCGTCCTGAGTGTCGAGAAATCAAATCGGAGGTTTGGTTTAAGCGCGATGATCCTTTTATCTTCATACATCCAGCCTGCTGTCAAGAATCACAATGTTCGTGCTTCTGTCGTGTCTCTCGTGCCTCAGACGCATCCGTCTCTCCCCGCCCTGACTCCACACCTCATTCCATTGCTCTATCGGGAAATATTATTCTAACCAAATCTCTTTTCTGCGTATTTGGATGGAAAACACATCCGACCTTAGATATCTGAACGAGGTACTGTAAACGCGACAAATAAACAAAATTCAGTTAAAAAGTAGGACAGTCTTGATCTCGAGCTTGCGAATTAACCACACGAAAGATATGATAATCCGTGGTTTTTGGCGATGCTCGATTTTCAAGTTTTTTATCCGCGAGGTAAAATATGATTTTATTTATACGTAGGCCCGATATATATTTTCAGGGATAAACTGCGCTTCCTCCACATGCAACCATGGCTGTGGAGGCAGCTGATGTATTACCCCTCCTCTCTGTTTCTCCTCCCCCACTCTTCAACCTTCCTTCCTTTTGGTTTTGCCTTATAGTAAGAATCAGGATACCCCGTGGTAAAAATGTCATCATTCAATGAGCGTCCCAGTCAGATGCCAATTGTTTGCATTTGATATGCTCTGCATTGGAAACTCAGAAAGGTTAGACATGATCAGCTGAGTAATATTAAGGTAAACCACAACGTGCTGTTTAATAGGTTGCCCCAATAACAACCCTCTTGCCCTATTCTTTCACTCCCTCTAACAAGCATAGACAAAAAAAAAAGCGCACACACGCACACACTGATGGAAAGAGTTACAATAGCCTTTTTTGAACTTTAATCCGTGGTATCTGGCCATATCCTTCCCCTCTACTCTCCAGCACTATTGTTACCACGAGACCATAACAATGCAGGGTGTTAACAATTGTGAGAGAGGGGCTGCAGGCAGAGGCGGGAATGGAAACAGGCCACAATGATGTGAAATAAATGGGCGGAGCGTGTGGCAAGCAGGACACCGAGGTGTTAAACAAAAAAGTGTGCTGACCATTTTGCGCTGTTGCTGTGTTGCGAGATTTTGACACCGAAATTTGGGAGGGGATCTAAAACACATTTCCACATTAAAAAACAAAACACATACACACAAAAGCGCGCGCGCACACACGCGAGCTTGACACTGATTTCAGATATTGGATATTTCAGATACAGCCCAGATATTGTCGTCAAAACATGGATACCATTGTGAGGAAAAACTAGTGCTGCACAACATGGGCAAAACAATGTTGTGATTATAGGCATATTGGTGCATATTGCCTTTCTGATACGCCTTGCACCGAGCCCTTACCGAGCCCTTACCGAGCCCTTAGTGTTTGCTGAATCATGTGAATGCTGTGATTCATCAGATACGCTCCAGAGTGGTCAGGATAAAATCTTGCCATTTGCTGGAAGACTTATTTGCATATTGCAGTCATTTACGAAATCAGTAGGCTACTGCAAAGGCGCATATTGTTATAACAATTTACAACGATATTTTGCGCAGCCTTGAGATACAGTAATATGTATGATATTAGTGCAAAATTATCGTAACGTGCAGAAACCACAAACGCAAGTCTCCCCTTATTACTGTTTAGCAAATTTTACACAGATAAAAACCAGATTTTAAGATTTATTTTATTTTTGCTTTTACTTGTCTAAATTATGTATGTGTTCAGCTTATTGCAAATGTATAATGTTTTCACAAAGTAAGCGCTTTGAGTAGCTAATTATTACCCACCAACATTACAGATGCGTTTAAGAAATGCAGACTTTGTGCAGATCCTGTGATCTACATGTCATGATGCAAGGAATATCATGCACCTCATGATGGTAAGATCAGCGCCTCTGACTTCGCGTAAAAGTCACGCTCTTTGAATGCGCCCGAAAGCATGAATGTGACGTAAAAATAGGGCGCGTCAGTTTATTATCGACCGGAAGTGCATCCTCAGGTTTAGCAACAGCAGCTGCAGGGTTAGCAACAAGCAGATGGATTGTTTTTAGCATGTTGTGCATGTGAGTTAGAATGTCATGTAGAAAATGTGGAATTTAATTATTTATATCACCTGACCCATTATTGGCTATTCCCTAGTGTTATATTTAGTTCACAGGTGAGCTAGCTGCTAGCTAGCCAGCTAACCACGGACTTTGACAGCTAGCGAGCTACCTATACGTATATATTTTTAAACAGTTCTAGGTAGATATCTACATGTAACATTAATGGCCATACAACCACACTAATATATTCATTTTGTTGTGTGAGTGCACGTTATATTTTGTAGTATAGAATTAGTTGTCTGTTTGCGACTTGTCTGTTATACTTAAATAGCTAGTTGCGCACAGTGAAGTCAAGATGTCAGTGGAGCTTGACGTATTTGTGGGTAACACCACCATCATGGACAAAGAGGTGTATCAGTTATGGTTGAATGGATATACAGGTATACCTACTGTCTGGGGAAATATAAGGCAAACCAACTAACTTAAACCTGAAGTGTTGCTGAAACGATGTAACACGGGTGGTTTTCGTCTAGTGAACGATGCAGTAAAAGTGCGGATGGAGGGCGGTGTTATGAAGGAATGTGAAGCCAGTGCTGAAGTCCTGCTGAGCGACACTATGGATCAGTTCCGAACTTTCCAGATGTGCGAGAGGCTTCTGCAAAATCCAGCAAAACTAGCTAACCAGCTTCTCTTCCAGATTCCCCCAGATCGACAAGCTATGCTGATCGAAAGGTATGCCCTATCATGATTTTTAATTATTTCGGACATGATTTTATAACAAGTCACATCTGGATCCTCTCTTGATCTCTTGTACAGATATTATGCTTTTGATGATTCCTTTGTTCGTGAAGTACTTGGAAAGAAACTATCCAAAGGGACAAAAAAAGACCTTGATGATGTTGGTGCAAAGACTGGCATCACTCTGAAGAGTTGCAGACGACAGGTAGATAAAACACTAAAACAAGTCAAATAACTTTGAAGACAGACATCTTTCAATGAATCCTTTATATATATATATATATATATACACACACATAGTTTGACAACTTCAAGCGAGTGTTCAAGGTGGTGGAGGAACTCAAGGGCCCCCTGGTGGAAAACATAAAGCAACACTTCCTGCTCCCTGACCAGCTGGCAAGGTAAGTGAGAAAAAACTAAAGCATGTTCCTTACCTAGATGTTTTGCTCACTAGAGTTGCCTGAAATCCTGGTAACAACTATTGCAATTCTCACACAACTACCTAGAATTTTCTAAACCTTATCATGGAAGTTTAAACTACTTTGCATCAGACTAGTCTGAACAGTTCCTGCCACAGAGAGAAATTGAACACCACTAGGGATAAGAAATTCATGTAATAATGACATACAACTATTTGGCTACAGTTAACTACAGTTATTTTTGTAGATGAACTTAGGGTTACAACAAGACATTCAGTGGTTTCAACTGTACAAAGCATCTGTCTTTTCTTGCTTAAAATCATTCTTCTTTGTTTTTCCTGCACACTCCTATCAAGTGTTATCTTTTTTTTTTTAAATACAGGGATTATGCTGCTATAGTGTTCTTTGCCAATAATCGTTTTGAGACAGGGAAAAAGAAGCTTCAGTATCTCACCTTCCAGGACTTCGCCTTCTGTGCTGGACAGCTCATCAACAATTGGACGGTTGGAGCTGTGGGTAAGATTTTTAAAAATGTATCATTTAAAATTTTTTATTTAGTTTATATCTTTTCCCCAACTGCAGTTAGCTATGGCTTGGACATCTATTTTGGCCCTTTCAGAGCCAAGAACCGTACCACCACTGTATTCGGCTCTTGTTCTTGTTTTCAGCACACTGTTTCCCTCATCTTTTTCAAACCATGCGGTCTGACTCCTGTAGATAACATGGTGGAAGACATGGATGTGGATCTAGACAAAGAGTTCCTTCAAGACCTTAAAGATCTCAAAGTTTTAATTGCAGACAAGGATGTTTTGGACCAGCACAAAAGGTACAAAATTTAAACAGTTTGTGACTTTGGGTGAGGAGCGTGGATGGACAGGAATGGCCTCCCTCTAACTCAAATTTTTGAATAATGAATACAGTTCCCATGTCTGTTCAGTCTAGTATGTGCAGCTCTGCGGGGAAAGACCAAGGTTTTCAATGAAATGGAAACCAATTTTAAGGTGGGTGAATACATGTTTTCAATGTTAGATGCCATTTGGATTGTATATGTTGTTCTACATTGCATTATTTATGCATATTTTTAATGTGGTAGATTTATTATGATTTCTTCAGTGAAGACTATTTGGTCATTTCTCCCCCTTTAGAATCTTTCCAGAGGCCTTGTCAATATTGCTGCCAAATTAACAAACCCAAAGGATGTCCGCGATTTCTTCATAGATCTTATAGAAAAGGTGATCTTATAGTAAAGGTGATCTTCATACACTAGTAGTGGCCTTTTTTGAGAATCTAAAATTGCTTGTGATCGTGCCCTGAGATCTTGTGTACCCTTTTACAGTTCATTGAGCCCTGCAGATCAGACAGATGGACAGCTACAGATGTCAACCTCTACCTCACACACTACACGAACTCAGCCCACATTCTAGACAGTTTCAAGTGAGTGCATTGTATTGACCACAGTGTGTGTGTGTGTGTGTGTGAGTGTGAGATTTCTTCACAGAACTTTTTGTACCCTTCTCACAGCGATACTCAGTACAATATACTGTATGCTTTTCTCTGTTCTGCAGAAGTGTGTTATTCTACCAGTGGAGGTCACTGTGTTGCATATGCTTTGCCTGCTGTGAATATTCAGTAGTTAGCTTAGTCCCTTACAGATATAAAACCAACAATGTTTCCTTGACTTTTACTAAGTCTAGTCTTAGTAAATTGCATGTATGAAAAGAGGCTTTTTCCTGTGCAGTCATTTATAAACCTAAACCATCATGGAATGTGCACTTTTGTTTACAATTCAGTTTTTTAAACACTGATATACAATGAAGAATTCACCTCAGACCATATGAATTAAGAAATTTTCATCAAAGGATTTTTGTGTAAATTTTGGGTCCAAATGTTCTTTTGTTTACTTTAACAGAAAACACAGCTTGTGTATGACACTGCATTTCTGTGTCTCTTTCTCTTTGTGTGTTTCTCTCTCTCTCTCTCTTTTTTCCCTCAGGCACCAGGCTGTCTGGACTAGGTATATGGGAGTTATCAAAAGCTGCATCCTCAGACTGTATCATGAGTAATGAATAGGACTTTTCTGCCACATCTTTCTTAATCAAAGCTGCTTTGTGGATCCACCCAGTCTGCTCACCTTTTGGCTCTCTCTGTATTTAAATCCCTTTTATCATTTTCCTCCACTAATCCTTAGCCAAATGCCTCCCTCTAACAGCTGGCCACCACCCAGCCTTTCTCCACCATCCCAGTTAACCTCCCCACCTCCCTCCACTTTCTAGCCACTGTCAATCAAAAGAATGACTTGTAAATAAACAGAGCATGCTTTCTACAGATAGTCTCTATGTTATGTTCTTATCAACTTTTCTGATACGCGTTACCATAATAGGTCTAATGTGAATGTCGTGTTGTAATTTTAAGGATAGCAGAGTTCTCACACACACAAGTTGTCCAATTAAACTCGGAGTGCTTGACTTTTAACATGCTTTATGTGTGTTCTAACTGGAAATGCTTTGAATGTATTTAAAACAAATTCTGCTGTATATAAAACATAAGATATTTGGAAGTTTATATGTCCTGAATCATGGTGGCTGAATAAGTGATTAGTGATGGAGAAACATATAGTGTAGGGGCAATCTGGCAGAGGTTGTGGCTTAACATGTGGGCCTAAAACAAATTTATGGTCCACACTAGACGGGAATATTTATAATATTTAGGCATGTGGCCTGTCATTTGAACAGTTGAAACAATATGTGTGGGGGTCCGAATCCTAATGTGTGTGATTGGTGACCGTGTGTGTGGCCACGTGGGAGTGTGTATGACTGTGTGTGGCCGCGTGGGAGTGTGTATGTGCAGGTATCGCACCCCAGTTTGACTTTATGGTGAGTAAACGGGGTCTGTAAGTGTTCTGCTAATTACAGAGTTGTTATAGACCTCAGACACAGACTCGTGTGAATATTCTGAAATGCTTAATATTCTGAATATTTCTGATATGCATTTGAGAAAAATGGGCCTGCTGGAATTAGTTTCACTCCAATAACTCCAAATCTGCGAATATATACATTTTTGAAAGCTGCACTACAACACATGAAGCAACGATTTGCACAAATGCACCATTCTGTCCATATTCAAATGTTCAAGAATGAAATGATTAATGTGCTCTTACTCTGAAAGAGGAAGTAGAGTTATTGAAATGGTGAGAGATGAGTGAACACACTATAGTAGAGTCCTAGAAATACAGGTGTAATCAGTGTCACTCTTTACACAGACTTAATAGCTAAACATTTCTGCCTTTATATCTTCCAGTGAGGACCTCCAGTTTAAATATTTGGACAAGGTATATATATAAAAAAAAAAGTGGACAACTTTTCCATGCAGACGTGTGTCTTTTCCTCCCTCTTTAGCCGTCTCTCCTTCGTTCTATTCCTGCCGTTCCTCCTGCTAATTTTTGTCCACATTCCGGCAGTTTTTCTTCCAAGCTATAAATATCTGGCCATGTGAGAGGCAGAGAAGGTACGGGTGAAAAAGATGAGTGAGATGAAGGGTGAAGTGTGTGTGTGTGTGTGTGTGTGTTGGGGGGGGGGGTGGCAGGGAGAAAGTTACAAGCTGTGGGGGGTGAGTTTAAATGAAACCAGGTGCATTACAGCCCTTGTGTGTGCGTGTGCATGTAGGGTCTGCTGGTGGTGAGGAGAGGGGGCTGGTCAGATGTGTGTGTGACTGTGTGAATCTGTGCACTGTTGTTCAGTCGGCGTACCGGACAGATTTGGAATTTTGGAATTTGGGTCACAGACCAGGAATTTTCATCCTGGGGGGTGAGGCGCGTGGGGGTGTTGGGGGGGGGGGGCAGGACAGCAGTGCAGGGGGCCGAGAGGGGGGGTCGGAAAGGGCCGTCCCATTCATATGTCAAGCCCACCACTGAAAACAATAAAACTCCAACTTTACGTATCCACACACACACAGGC
>JAOYMR010000009.1:14866044-14888380 GCA_025802075.1 Tenebrosternarchus preto | reverse complement strand
CATAAGATTGTCTGAACTGTACCTGAATGGTTTCATGGTATGTATCACATCAACCTTTAGCATCTGTAGTCCATGTAAATCAATCAAGGACAATTAAATTTTAATGAACCTGTCTGCAAAAAAGCCCCCAGTCCTGTACCGACTTCTCCTTAAGCTAGTGTGTGTCCTTACACAATATTAGGGGTCTTATTTATACATATATGTCTGAGGAAATAGGACGACCGATTATCCATGAAAACCGATATGCTCTATACACACATACGTGCAAAACAAAACCAAAACAAATCAATGCAAAATAGCTTGATTAGGCACCTTGTTGAGAATCGCATTTGTGCTTATAGAACGGATTTCTTACGTAAACGTTTTCATATGCTCCTCAACGGAACTATTATAGATAATACAATCGTTTCATTTTTACAATCTGAAAAAACACTGTAGCATAAACATTATAGACCACGAATCACCACTGACTCCACAGCTTTCTATTTTACACATCAAAACATTATGTCTAAAAATAGCGCTAACCTATTGTTGAGGCTGTAGATCTTTTCGACTGCAGTGTGTCAGTCCCAGGTACCCTGGTGGCTATTTTTAGGAAAAGCGGCGCGCACGCTCTGGCACGCTCCGAAACCAAGAGGTTCAAAAACGTCTTCAATATGCACGTGCTTTTCGATACGGGCGATTTCCGAATAAATTAAAAAATATTGGAGTATAGGATTTCATGCAGAATATGTGCTACGGTATTTCGCTAAACATTTAAACGCTGAATAACTGAATAGCTGTCACTTCTGAATGAGTGGCAAGGAGATGAAATAGTAACCTGCAATCTAAAGGCAAAACACCTTAGTTTCTCGTTCGATACGTTATTTTGCACCGCTGTCTTGAAAGCCGTTTAACTAGATAAAATACTACTGAGTCACTTTACGTTGCCAATTCATAAATGCTCATCCCGGTGGAAAGCTAGACCATACAGCATACCAGCTAGACTGACAGACTGTCATCTGTTCATAACGAATTGTATGGTTTTTGTATTCGCCCTGACGTTTAATTACATACTGGCTTGTATGTGATACGGACAACAACAGCTATGCAAAGCAGATGTAACGAATGCTAAAAACAAGATACGTCTGTCAATCTCGTGCACGCACATAAACGAACTGATGTTGGATGTGCCGCTGCCTAGAAAATGCTCCCTGAGGGATCGGGAACTGGTCAAAGAACCAAACATGACATAGCACTGCAGCGAAAGCTACTCGGCCTAATTTGACTTCTGCATACTGACTACTACTATGATCGGGAACGTCTCAAGTTCACCGTCAAGTAGCCAATCATCCTCTACACTATTAACTACTTGCGTTGCCACGTTTAGAGGTATCCATTGGCTACTTCCCACAGCGTCGCTTTGCGCGCACATTCTAATTGGACAGAGCTTAGTGCAACTATATTCCCATCAGTTCGTCGCTGTCTTTTTGCCTTATAAGGGTAGAGAGCAAGATTTTGTATAAAAAAAATAAAGAGATGTTATTGTGCTTGGCGACATCATCTGATTCCATGTGGTGTTCACTTTTTCGCATCAAGGGCAGTTTAATTAAGTCAATGTTTTTAACAATCACAAAACAGGTCCACCACTAGAACTGTTTGCGAGCGCAGCTCCTCTTCGTTGCCCCGAATACCTTGTTCCTATTTTAAAACGAATACACCAAATAAATCGATTTGTTTAAGTGAAAAATATATGATCATAAATACATAGAAAGCGCGAAATGATCTGTGTATTTATGAGGTGGATTTCTGCGAATATATCTAAACATGCAATGAGGGAAAACTGTAATCATGTTCTTAAACATTTTTGAACGTTTTAGTTATGGAGCAGAAATTACAATAAAAACGAAACGGCTGAAGTCGTAGATTCGGAAACAGTAAGACATCTCGTTCGTATGCAGCTCAGTTACAGGACCCCCCTTCTCCCTCCCCGTACACCGGAGCCCGGTGACTCCGTCTACGTTTTACACGCTGACTCCGCCCATTGCTCGGTTTTGTCCAAATCGGGCTTTTTGCGTCGCCGGAGCTCCCGATTTCAAGCCCACGTCATCAACAGGGAGAGGGGATGCTGACGTCGTAGCAGAGTCAGAGTGAGAGTAGAAAGGTTGGGAGGGGTGAGAGGAGTGAGTTTCAGCGTTGAGAACATTGATATGAGACACATAAAATCACCCAGCCCCCCTCTGTTCTACTCCCCCCTCCTCTCTCTCTATTTTTTTACGTCGGTGTTGGCGCGTTGGGAGCCCCCCTACACCAGCGGAGTCCCAGCCTATATAAGTTACCCGCGAGCAGAGTAACTCCACCAGATTTACGGGCTGCAGACATCTGGGTGAGAGACGGCTCCAACAACAGCCGACAGACTACCGCTCCGACCCGGAGGAGAAATCCATCCAGCCTCCGGTCCGCAACCGAGCCAGGCGCTGTGGCGGAACCGAAGAGGAAAACCCGGGAGAGGCTGGAGAAAGGAGCGAAACCTGACTCTGGACATGTGCGGAGATGACATGTGCGGAGATGAGACTTCACTGAACATACCTTGACAGAGTTCGACTCTCAGTCCTCATTCAAAGAAAGAGATCAACGCTTTCCTTGAATCACACCGCAGTGAACACAACTTTATCGTTACTATTCAGCTTCCCCACAAATACCGACTACAATGTATCGTTCCACTAAAGGAGCTTCAAAAGCTCGAAGGGACCAGATAAACGCAGAGATAAGGAACCTGAGGGACTTGTTGCCCATCTCCGATGCGGACAAAGCTCGTCTTTCCTATCTACACATCATGTCCCTTGCTTGCATGTACACGAGAAAATCTGTCTTCTTCTGTCAAGGTTAGTACTGATTTATGTTCATAAATGTATTGTATCAATTATGCTGTAATTGTTATCTATAGCCGTTATGCATTTTGAACGGAAGAAAATTATTTGGTAGCGTTTTGAGACACGATATCTGCGTTTGCTGTTTCGGTACGAGCTGCACACTAAGCGAGAAATGGCAACAGGTGGATCTCGTTACATGGCTTTTTATTGGTGAATTGAATATTAAAAATATAAAATTTTAGGTAAATGCGTCACTTTATGACAAACATACATCTGATTAGAGCATCATGATGTACAGCGTTTCAAAACTTACGAGATGCTCTCCGCAGTGCTGAAACACACAGGCGCTGTCCAAGGTTCTGAAAACGAACGACACGATGGCGCGTGAAAATGAACTTGCATTCTGTCAGGAGAAAGACTGGATGGCTTTTTCATGTCTGATCATCAATTCTTTCAGATGTAGCTGCAGCTAGCGGTGCCGAGGAAAGCAGGAGATTCCTCTCATTTCACGAGCTCTCGGAGTTGGTGCAAGCAATGCCAGGTTTTCTACTGTTACTGACTGCAGAGGGAAAGCTTCTTTACCTGTCGGACAGCGTCTCTGAACACCTCGGACACTCAATGGTAAGTTAAAGCCATGAACGACAGCTATTCTATATGCCATGTTCTATTATGGCACATATACCAGAAAATCTATGAAGTGCAATGAGAAGCCTTGAACTCATGCCACATTCTGGTTATATTTTCAGGTAGATCTGGTCGCACAAGGGGACAGTGTGTATGACATCATAGACCCTACAGACCACTTTATCATGAGGAGTAACCTGGTGCCTCCTACGTCACCTGACACAGGTAAGATTTCTGCATGTCCACACATTCATCAGTGTCTGAGCCTGACTCAATCACTCATGCCCAGAAGGCAGGTCTTCAGTTTTTTTCTTCTCCCAACTATCTTTTAGATCGATTGTTCCGCTGCCGTTTCAACACCTCCAAGTCAGTGCGCCGGCAGAGTGCTGGTAACAAGCTCGTACTGATCCGGGCTCACTGTCTGTCACCGCCACCTGGTCCAGCTTCTCCGGGCTCCTACTGGACTTCCAACCCAGTGTGGGTTTGCTTCTGTGCACCACTCGAGCCCCACCCACCTCGACCTGGCACATCCACCGAACAAACTTTGACCTTGTCTCTGGAGAGCAGTTTCCTTCTTACAGCCTTCCGTTCCCAACACAGTCGAGACATGCGGTTGCAGGAAGCACAGGAAAGGTGAGGCTTGTTTCTCAGTTTCCCCCTTAAGTCTACCGGGCACTTATGTGATCCATGTAAAATGGGATATAGCGTCTCAATAATAGTATTTTTCTCTTACAGCGTGAGTGTTTACCTCGGCATGGATGTGTCAATGCTACGCTCTCGCTCCTGGTACAGCCTCCTGCACCCACAGGATCTTACACATGCCTCAACTCAGCACTGCAGTCTGTGTGAGTGTCCATTCTCCTGATTGACTAAAAAGTCTCATTCAAGAACACAAGCTCAGTTCAGGACATCTTTCACAAAGCTCTCTCTTTCACTGTCCCAACACTCCCTATGATCAGATCTTTACCGCACATTTGTGTAGCAGTCGAGAACCTCAGAATACCAACGGAGGTGCTGCATGACTCCAAACCTCATGCTGGGTGGAATATGTCTTGAGTTAGGCCGTTCTTCCTTATCTCCCCCGCAGTGAGAGAGGGAGGAGAAGGGAGGGCTGAGATGGTGGTTCGTGTGGAGGCTGCTGATCACTCGTGGGTTTGGCTTTACATGGTCTTGCAGCTGGAGACTGGCGAGAATCCTATCAGCAGTAACAACTACATCATCAGGTAAAGCAACAAGCAGGTCATTCTGCAAGTGTGACTGTGGAATTCCAAAAGGTGATAAAATCATTAACCTCTTACTTTCTTCTCCATGCCATAGTGAATCAGAGGCCTGGTCAGTGAGGCAACAGCTAAGCTCTGAAGAGACCCAGCTCTCAGGGGTGTTGAGCACCAGCACCTCCCAACAGGAGACTCTGAGCTTGCAGAGTCCTGAAACACTCTCCAGCCCAGACCAAGTGTTCACGCCTGGGAGCAGCGGCCTTTCGGCTCAGTCGTTCGACTTCAGCACGGCGGTGTGCAGTGCAAGCTCTACAGAGGAGCAAGCTGGCAGCTCCTCCATGGAGCCCATGCCACTGGAGAGTGGTCCACGCTCCAGTCTCTCCTCTTTGGAGGAAGAGACCTTCTTCCAGCAACCACCCAGTGAACCAGTGGACAGACCTTCTGCTGCTTCTTCCCCTGATACAGTTGCAACGGTATCAGACTTGGACTTCCTCACCCAGAACATTCTACTGCCCCCTGCTTTCCAAGTAGACCCCCCACTGCCTGCATTGCCCCTTCCACTACCACCTGTACCTACCTCCCAGGCTCAGCAGACCAAGGAGTTTGTGTGCACCCCTCCATATACACCACAGTTAGGGAGCAGCAGCTTTCCCTTTGGAGAGCCACTCTTCAGCTTTGATCCCACTGGTGCCACCACACCACCGCCACTTGCCCCAACTGCAACGGTCACAACGACAGTAGCTCCTTCTCTTTCTCCATCTGCTCCGTCAAACACACAAGGCAGCCCTGCTCCACCTCCCACCACGCTCTCCACCCTGCTGCCTCTCACTCTGCCAGCTCCATCCACAGAGATTCTCTTTCCTATTGATCCTTGCAGCGGCGCATTGTATGAGAAGCTTCCTCCGACTCCAGACAGTCCAGGGGATGGAGACTGTACTGTCATGACTCTGCCTGAGGTTCGTGGTCCTCTCTATGTTGATGTCCCCCATGGGCCACTCCCTTATCCACCTGAAGGCTTACTCACACCTGAAGCCTCACCTGGGAAACAGTCCAACCTGTCTTTCTTTACCCTAGATCGGGAGAGAGAAAAAGACAGAACAGAGATCTCCCTTTTAGCCCAACACATAAGCACGCTAGCTGAAGGGTTTTACTTGGATCCTCTCCTCTCCAAGCTGTTACCTTCTTCCATTTCTCCCCAACCTCAGTCTCCTTCCTTGGACTCAGAGGGACTGGACACAGTCCCACTTCTGGGTGAGTTCTACCCAGTTAAATCCTGGAGAGGCCTGGACCTGCCCATCTTCCCAGACGACGACTCTCTGTTTGAAGAGAGTGTCTTAGAGTCCCTCCTTCAAGACCTCTCCTCACCCTCGCTCTCTCCCACCCCTTCCTCTCCCTCCAGTACTCCCTCTTCCCCACTGACTCCTGAGTGCTGGCGTCCAACCCTGCACTTTGACGGGATTTCTGTCGTGAGTGCCGGCCACTTCTGTAGCGTCCAATCGGCGCACTGTAACCATGCGGCCGGGTGCGGGGCCACAATGTCGCCAGTTGACGCAGGTGACATGGCGGATGTCAAGTCGGCAGGCGAAGTTGCCATGGAGACGGAGGCAGTGTCATCGCCAGCGTCCACCGGTATCCCAGCGTCTCCGCTGCAGTTGACCGCCTCGCTCGTCTCTCCAGCACCTGCCTCCTCGCCCGCCAGCCCCGCATCGTCTGGCCTGCCTTGCGCCCAGTCCCTCCTCGAGGAGCTGGCCGCCCTGGAACCCATGTTTGGGGCAGGTGCCTCGATCGCCCCCGGCCTGGGGCAACAACCTGAGTTGTATCAACTCCAAAGTCACCTGCCGCAACAGTGCTTCCACAAAGGTAAGAGCAATGTTGTTTTGTTTTGCGTCTATCTTAAAACTTCATTTGAACTTCTACAACAAGCTAGAACAATGAAAAGTGTTTGCTAACTCCTTTCTCCATTTCTTTCTAATTTTTTTCCAGATGGGAGTGGAAGTGATCCTCCGTTCTAAAATAAGTCTGTGACTTACTTCATTAAGTATGGCATATTGTCATATTTCATGGAGCTACTTTTACTGAAAAGTGAAGATTATCTAATTGTATAAATATATACATAATGTATATAAAGCCAAAACACTTTAAACTTCCTCATATCCACTGAGAAAAGTCATTCATATTTTGTTCATGTATTTATCCATACATTTTTGTCAATAATGGTGCAACAACTCAACAATGATGCAATATACTATCTGCGTGCAAACCAAGTTGTGAAGACTTGGAGGTCAGTTTTATTCTCTGCTTTACTGTAACATGAGCTTTTATTGGAGACTAAGAATCTCTGATTTTGTAAGCGCAACTCGACTTGCATTTGTATTCACTCGTAGTGAAAATAACTCTGTTGTGAACTCTTGACACGAAGGAAAAAAAAAACCCTTCATATCTCAATAAGATAACAGTCAGCCAGCTTACAGCTCAATGCTTGTGATGACAGCTCCATACACACAAAGCCTAATATGTGGAGAATGAGTTTAACTGTGCAGTCCTAAAACTGAACATTCCTACAGGTGAGAAGTATTTATCAGTACTCCTTCCAAGATCTCCTTCACCATATTGTATTCTATTAAATAGTGTATCTATCAATTGGATAAACATTAATACCAGCAGCACTACTAAACATACAAATCCAGAACACATTGAGCTTTGGGTCTATGGCTGTCATTTCTACAGTTCTGTTTTTTCCAAATCTGTGTATCAGTGTGCTGTGCAAATGTTTCTTTAATCTGTGAACAAAACCCAGTTAATGTGCAAGACAAGTCAAGGTTTTCGACACTCTTCAAATGGCCCAGCAGATGCATTCAGGAGAAGAAACTACCAGCTGATGATGAGAAGAACATCAGACTGTGTGGGATTTGCACACAGTCTTGACTGGACCTGCCACTACGGCCAGCCAGGGATAAACGGATCTTCGATCGGCCGTTTTTATGAACAAGGCCAGACACAAACACACTGGACTTCTTCGCAGCACTGATGTTTGCAATGCCTGCAGTCCGCTGTTCCTTCCGTGTGCTTGGCAAACCCAAAGCGTGCTGGATCCAGCCAGGCGCCAATTTTATACAGCGAATACCACGATGACATCGTAACTTCACTGCGTGCGGTGCGGAGTGGTGAACACAACTGTGTGAACGGCCGATTCTTCTTTTTTGAGAGGGGTTAAAAAATCCACACACACACACACACACACACACACACACAAAAGAACAAGTGAAGTTTTGTTTTAAAAAAAATGAAACGGACAATAGGGATGGGATACTATTTCTATTCAGTTATCAGTCGACACGGGTTGAGAATGGTTCTATTCCCATGGTGTTGACATGCTAACGTAGAGTTGTCTACGGTCAAGTAAAGGATTGATTCCTACATTCTACCTATTTACATGCTAAGTTTTAAAAAATTATTATATTGTATGCGTGCTGTTATACAGAAGAATGCTTGGTACACATGCCTCTAGCCAGGAATGTGCTTAAGTTCCAGTATGGCGATAGGATGTACACATTTGTACATTTGTACGAACAGAGCAGATATCTGTACATATCAGAGACATTTTTATGGTATATGACAAAAACATACTTGACATAATGCTATCTATGAAGAATGGACATTGTGGATCAGTGTTCTTTTGTGTCGCTGATAGGTGTATTTGGATGTCAAAAACAAATGCATTTATATTAAAGTGCACTTAAAGCTGCTCATGCCTCTTGCGTCATCATCTTCTAGCGTCTCTGTCCCCTCCTCCTCCTCCTCCTTTCACTCCCCGTCATCCAGTCTTCGCTCCCGCTGCCTCTGTCACTCTGCTCCTCACCCGCCTCCCCCTGGTGCACAGGCTGCTCGGCAACAGCGCTGACGCACGCTCGTGACGAGACGCTGTCTGACTCAGACTGACGCACATGCGTGACACGGAGGTGCGCGCGCACGCGGCCGCTTCCCGCTTCGAACTGCGCGTTCTCCGGATGCCGCGGGCACCCGCCAGCCCCTCCCGTTCCTCCTTCCCTTCTCCCTCCCCAGCAGCCTACACCGAACATACCTGCTAGTCGGACGTCACAAGTCGACAGTACTGTTGGGCTCCTTATATGGGCTTTCCTGCTTAGGGGCACCAATTTTAGCCCTCTCCTCCATCTCCTCACAGCATCCTTTCCCAATAAGGAGAGAGTGAGTAAGAGAGAGGGAGATAGAGAAAGATAGAGCAGTGTGTTGCTATGCTAACAGTGATCATGTACAAGGACACCTGTAAGGCATTTAAACAAACCTCATTAACTTACCCCAGTTTCCCACAGAAAGGCCATAGCCTCAGAAAACCTAGAATGAAACTACCTTTCCCATAGTATGATTTGTTGCTCTGCCTCAAACTTTATTTTTCTCTCACCTACATGTGTGGTTTGGGGAGTTGAATGAGGCCCAGGATTTAGCTAAGCAACTGAGACAAAAGAACTGGACATTTTGTTCCAGCCTCAGTTGTACATGAGGACATATGCTGGTGAGAAAGCAATCATAATGCCACAGAAACCTATATTAGCTCTCTGGCGCCACCTTATGGCACCTTATAGTAATGTTCTCGTGCGTCACGTAAATAAATAGAATACTTATGCAATTTACATAAACCCTTTAGTGGAGTTATAATTTAGAGTTCAACACACTGATTTTAGTCAGAGTAAAACACTTAAAATAACGCTGAGAAAGTGGTCTGACGATCTTCAACCACTAAATAATGTAATAAATATAAGAACTGCGGACAGCAATCAGGTCCTGACATTAATGCTTCCGAGAATAATTGGTGTAATCCTCCTTCCAATTTGTAGGTTCCCTCAATATTACAGCAGCCCCACTAGTGCAAATATGTACATGTGCTGTTAATGTATTCCTTTTGTGTGACATATGAAGGGAGTGGATGCCCCCTGGTGGAGAACACGCGCACACGCAAGTAAGTGTGGTTCATATGCAGAAAAGTTGTTATGTTTGGCAACAGTCATTCAGCACAGTATTTATTTACCTCAAACTACGCTTGGTTAAATATTTCATCTATTAAATCAACTTAATTTCAAATATTTCATCTATTAAATCAACTTAATTTCAAATGTTTGCTGCAGTGACAAAGCACCTCTGACAAGATGGCGAAGAAGATGGCCTTGCTTGTCTATTAAGGCAACTTGAAAAACAAAAATATTTTTTGTCTAACTTAAGCAAAATGACCTTTTGAAGTATGTAGAGTTGTTTGGCACACGTCAAAGTAAAGCCACTCGCGGAGGACTGACAATGTCAGCCCAACAGACAAGGGAACATCTCGAGTTCTTTGCAGGGCCAATCACTTCCCGTTAATCCGTCACTTCCCGTTGGCATTCGGACAAAAGGTATCTTGTTATAAATACAAAACCCGATTTAACAAATAAATTGTTCCTTTGTACATTATTTCAGCAGTATTTAGGCTCAATTCAAAACAATTCTAGTGATGATTTATAACGAATAATCAATAATACAATGCCCGGTGCGACACCCTTTGTTATATGCTTTAGAACAAAATTTACAGACCGTCTCTTCTGTTAAATCTTTAAGTGTGTAACGGGCATAGCTTTGAAAAACTTCCACAGATTAGAAAGATCCTACACTGACACGATAAACTCTTGTGGACCATCTTCATCGAACGAATACACTGAACCTCGCAGCTGCACAATGCAACAGTCGAAGCGACCCCTGATTACTGATGTACAGACGCAACCATTACCAAAAACAAAAACCAAAGCAATCAAAACAAACTCTATACTTCGATATGTGTGTAAAGGAGCAAGCACGTTGGATAAATTCCTTCAGGTAAGTTAACGACCCGGATGCGGATGCGATACTCACGTCCGGAATAAGTGTCAGTGGTATGGAGAGACGTATCTCTATAAATATATACAAGGCACGAATCTTTATTTTTTATTTGCATGCGTGAGTTAGTGCAAGTAGTTGATTTTAGTATTATTTACATTACTGCTATTTTAAAAGCATATTTAGCGGGCCAAAGGGACTGTCAAAGTGTCGGCCTAGTTTTCCTCTAGTCTCCCCCCCCCTGTTCATTATTCACGTTTATCCTTTTTATGGTAAGAATTACAGTTCTCACATTTTACACATTGATTTACTCGCGATTTTTACGTAGCGGACACAAACAACTTAAGCATTAAAAGTGGGTCATTTGCTGTAAACCCCCCTCTCCGACCCTACTATTAATTTAAGTCACATATCCTGACTTATTCACACAGACATTTAGCAAGATGTGAGATGACTGAATATAACACTGAGCTAATAATTTTTTGTATTAAGAGATAACTTAATAATCTGAGCCTATATGCGTAGAATATAGTAATATTTCTTCAGCATATAGCTTTTCCAAAACTCTTGGCTCGTGCAGTGCCACCTTGCGGTCGCTTCACGTTATCACACCTGTCCCCAAGAGCGGAGATCCTCAATTCTCTTCTCCAGAGGTAAAAAGGACATACAGAAAACGAATCCTCTATATTTCATCTTCTGTTCTCGAATATTATTTAGTGATTGAACCTTCCAAACACATGAACACTGCTATGGTAGTAGTATGGTGGATCTATGCCGAGTTGACAGTAGTCTGGTACCCAAAAACATCTCCCAAACAGGTCCTGTGATCATAAAGTGACAAATAATTAACATTTAGTGGATGGCTTTCACAAACTATGCCTGTAGACAGAACATTGCTTGTTTGTTGCTCCCTTTAGGATCCCAGGAGTGTCAAACATTACAAAATCTGCTGAAGATGGGAATAAAATGTACAGCACGTTACAGGGGGGAGGAGGAGGGGAATCACCTTAAAGGAAAGGGATGAAATCAAACATATTTCCCTAAGGAACATATTTTCTGCATATATCGTGGTGATTTAAAATGGTGTCGGTGTTGCTCATTTTGTTTCGTCTTGTTTTACTTTAGTCATTTCCAAACCTTCAGGTCTGCAGACGCTGCAAGCTTTCGAGACACAAAACCTTCCCAAAGGGAAAACAGAAGCTCGCAGGAGGCAAGGTAATGCATGTCAATGAGATTGCTCTGTTCAGCAGTTCTGCCTCATAGAACGGCCATCAACAGTCATGAATCTCATGCTAATATTTATCTGACCAGTCATACCAGTCTTCTTCCCCCATCACGTCCACACAGAGGTGGGGGGAAATACGACACCTGCCAAACGGTGCCTCTGGCTTCAAGGTTCTTTGATATGGCCAGGAATGACTGATCCTGCCCTCGCAACTTCAAGGAATTTGAGAAACAACTAATCAGTCAGGTGCTTCAGACTGATATTGAACATATTTGTGCTGTCAGTCAGCAGGGGTAAGATGGAAGCGATTCAGTGAACCTCTATTTCCTTTGTTATCAAACAGAAACAGCCCAATCCATTGTGTTACTCAAGGTGGAGGGAAAAAAAAAATGATGACCTTCACTTCTGACAGACACCTGCAATGCAGTCATACCTCGATCTACTGTCTGGAAAGTGATTTGACAGATTTTCTTGATCTCTTTGATCCCTGGGTCAGTTCCTAGGTACTCAGTTGCAGGTAGGCCCATCAAATCCCACCAAAGGTTTCCTGTGTGATTGATGACTCTGTTCTCATGACACTACGTAGTGCTTAAAAGTAGGAGTTTAAATGGTGTTCAGCTGGCAGACGGGTGCTAAGCTACAAAGGGATGCAATAAAGAAGCCTCTCTCGGGTCAGTTTTTCGAGCTTTTCTGAAGCGTTGAGCACATGAATTCAAATGAATCGGCAAAGGGAAGTGTGTGGTAAGTACAGGACAGAGACAGCAAGAAAAGAGCAAGTGACAAAGTGGAAGTGGTTGGGTGAACAAGCGAGACAGACAGAAACATTGGAAATGAAGAGGAGGGTGGGGGGGAAGAGAGAGTGGAGAGAGAGTGGAGAGAGACTAAGCAAGCAAGAGAGAGTTAAAAATGAGACTGCACAGCACCGAGCAATCAGTTCAGGGTGTAAAACGAGTGTATTTTATGACCAAAGACAGACACTATGTAAATTCAAATCTTCCAGAAATAAGCGTCTTCGTGGCACCGCAGGGCTGCGCTGACAGGTGAGCGCCGCACGTGTATGGAAGTCTGCACATCCGGCGCGCAAATTCTCCCACTTTCTTTACTTCTTCAAAGAGGCCTCCTGTTCGCTTAAGGCGGCTTCTGCTTTTAGCTTCTCCTCGCGCTGTCGGAGGAACTCGCCGTACTCCTGCGGTGACAGGCTGACAGAACAGTGACAGGTGAGGAAAGGGGAGGAACGGTAAAGACATACCGTCGGAAGAGATGAGGGGACGGGGACATGAAGGGGAGAGAGAGAGAGAGACAGACAGACAGACAGACAGACAAGCGTTCCATTAGAATTTTAAAATTCTCTTCAGTTCATTTAAATACAGTGTTATTCTATATAAGCATGATCACCTGGCCTGCCTGTACTCTAGTGACATGGCTCGGTCAAGCCAGAACAAGAAAATCATCACTGAGAGGAAACGAGATCCGGGCCTTGTAACTGGCCTGAATGCCCATCAATCAAATAAGCCAATGATCGATGTCTTAATTGATTTACCCTCGTCAGTCGTATGCAAGCAATTCGACTGAAGATGACTGTCAGAAGGTAAAAACAAAAACAAACAAACAAAAACTCTCTTTATAGGAATAAATGCATAGGTAACCTTTTACACAACTTACATGATTACATGACTTCTTTAAACCATTAAACCACCGACTATACAAAATCACAAAGACAGAGCTGGTGTGTGTCAGCTTTAAGTCTCGTATATGCTTATAGAGAGAGCAGTGAAAATTCCAAATGAAGCTGAAAACCAAATATATTTAAGTTATACTCTGACAGTCTGGAGAAAAATGGCACAATTTATGCACATTTCATTATCACAGTTTTGATGACTGCAGATGCAGAGAATGTATTTGAGGAATAACAGATGCGTGATCATGCATTGAGCCGTTTTAATGGGAACGTTAAAGGTGTACTGCACGTCTGAACAGAACAGTATTAATTGGTTTAAAGATCAAAACCAAGAACATTTCCTATTTTTTAAGATTAAAAGATTACCAGTTACAAAAATAGAAGCTCTGAATTGCTCAATACGAGTTTAATTGTTAATTCAGTTGTAAAAATGGGATGGAAAATGGTGAATCAGTCATGGTAAACAATTCATTTTGTATAAACTTCAACCTCACTTTGAATATACTTGCATTTTTGATCTAAAAGTTTCTTGAAAGGAAAACGCACATCTCTCCACACAATAGTTTTTCATGACTCTCAGAGGAAAGCAAAAACCCAGGTGTAACTCAGGATACAGAATTACGTATTTCCTGATTTACCATTTATTTACTGGCTTTTTGTACAATGCTGGATCCTTTAGTGATAATCTTTAATCCTTTTAGCCGTTTTTCCACACTTGAGGACAACTCGAATGCAAGTCTCGGATCTTTGTTGTGGTTTTAGCCCCGTGTTTAAATGGGCTTTCAGAATTAGTAAATAAATTAAGTAACTAACCATCCTGTACCTACTGTATATATTTTGTGTATAAAGTCTTGTATGTCCTATATATGCTTTATGTAGTGTCTTGCAAGTCCCGTTATAGTGCGGGATCAGTGGTGCGAGATTACGGCAGGGCGTTCTCACTCGGTGACGACTTTGATGCCGAGGGATCTGGCCGAGCCCATAATGCTCTTCACCACCGACTGCAGGGGGGTGTCCCTCATCTTGAAGCACTCGTCCTGTGCCTTGACCTGTGCTATCTCGTACACCGCCCGCACGGACACCATCCCGGCCACCTCGTGCCCTGGGGAAGCAGGTTAGAGATGTACAGCCCGGTGAGGAGGGTGGGGGCGAGGTGGAGGCAGAGAGCCGAGGTGAGGGGAGGGGGGAGGGAGAGAGAGAGAGAGTGTGGGAGAGTGTGACAGCGAGATAGAGAGTGAGCGTGAACTGTGCGAGTGTGGCTGCAGGAAACCTTCAGAGGAGTGTGAAGGGAAGGAGGTGTGAAAGGTGGGTGTTAAAAGTGGGAATAACTGAGGAGGACCAGAATGGAGGTGGGGGGGGGGGGGGGTGGTGGTAGAAGAGAAATCTATAATTCACTTTCCATTCATTCAGCACCTTTCACCACCACTTTCCTCAAAGGAATTTTCCTGCTGCTCTTCTAGCAGGGCTGGCCATAAATAAATCAGTCCGATGGATGGATGGATGGATGGATGGATGGATGGATGGATGGATGGATGGATGAATCCATCAATCACACAATAGGTTGTATGGTTTGTTCCATACCTAGGACTGGGCGGTACAAACAGGCTGCCGGGTAAAGAACATGGAGACATGCGGGCGAACCTCTTACCTGTCTGCCTTGCACCTTTATCGATGCCCGCAGCCTGTTTCAGGAAGTACGACACAGTGGGCTGCCCGATCTTCAGGTCATAGGTCCTGTCCGGCTGGGGGCAGGAGAGAGAGTCTGACAACACAGTTTCACCCTCGAAGCGAGGCCATTTCAAGTTAGAAAGATATCTACCATACCCTGAAACCATGGTTCCAATTAGACATCATTAAAAATATTTTATTCCTAAACACAGTTACTTAATCTGCTTAATCGCAGTAGTCCCTTGGATGTTTTAAAAATAAAAACAGCTCTGCATTAAAAGCAATCACATTTACAAGGATTTAAGATTTTATCTTTCTCTAAAATCAAGGCTTCTGCTGCTCCATAGAAACGTTCAGCTATTAGTGACCCTCTGGCCTGTGCAGGAAGAGTATTCCTTTCCCTCCAGCAGTGCCCATGAGCCCTTCCAGAAACCAATTGCCATCCACAGCCCGGCAGCTTTTCTCAGACTGTGTGTCTGATGAATCTGATGTGCGCGCAACCACTCTCTTGCCCACCCAAACCCCCGTCTGGCTTCCTGCAACGCGAGAGTTAAGCAGCAGACTTAGCGTCACGCGGAGGATCAAAGACAACGCGAGTGTAGCAGACAGCTTAATGGGTCCTGCGGGGCTTCACGGGGGAGTTTGACGGAGGCCCGCCAAAATGGACTGCGGCCGTCCGGCTAAACCCTAAAGCTGGTATTCTGCCGCACCGTCGGCCGGTGCGCTGCCTCTCCCAGGAGGCCGGGCCCTACTTAGGCGTGGCTGGCTGGGCTAATTCCTCGCTGGATGCCAAGGGCAAAAAGCATCGGCTCCAGGCTGTGCTCTGCAGGTGGAGGACCGTTAGATTCCCTCCCTTTGCCGTGCTGCAGTTCAGCACAAGGCCCAAGGTCGATCAAGGCCCAAGCACGGCGAAATGACACCAGCAGAGATTTATACGTTTTGTTTTGCTCAGAAATTAAAAGTCCTTTAAAACAGTTTAAAGGCAGGCCGTTTGATGAGTCCACAAATCTGAGTAAAGTCAGTGTAGTGAAATATTTGCCCCATGTTTACACATCACATTAACTTTGATTATTTTATTTTATTTATTTATTTATTTAGTTTGGACCATCAGCTGTAAGGGCATCAGTTGCAGTGCTATTGTAACCAGTCACACCCAACATAAAATACAACAACTATCTTTTGCTCTAATCAATACAGTGAAAGCTGGCAGCACAACTCTACTGGAAGCATAATGCAAAAACATTTTTGTTGGATCACTGTGAAATATTCTTTATGGCTATCAGGGTGGATAAAAGCACCATAAAGTCTCTGGCTCTGTGGGGTCCTCCGAGCGTCACAGCCGTACAGTCCACACAGAATACATTTGGCCTAGCTGCAAATCTTCTCAGCACAGGGAGTTCTGCCAAAGTCCCTCACACCAGCAAGGTGTGAAATGGCCCATGCAGTAAAAAACAAATGAACAACAATAACAACAACACAAACCTAGAAGAACTTCCTGTATTCCAGAGGCTCTGTGCCTTAACTAATTTTAGTATTCATGACTGCTCCCTACAAAACACCCTGGGGTGGGTAGAGGGGAAAAAAAACAAACAAAAAAAAAACAACCCAGAATTGAATTCATGGCTGATTAGCAAGACAGAAGCCACTAGAGACTAATGCTAAGAACCCTGAGCCCCAGGTTTACCCAGAAGCCCTTGTAGTTCTAGTTTTGAGAGGTGGTGCCTGGTCACATGATCAGCAGGTGAAGTTTCTTGAATTTCCCTCTGGGATCAATAAAGTATCTATCTATCTATCGAAAAAGGTGAAACCTGGCTGTAGTAAGACGACTTCTCATTACTGCTTACTGGTTCTTGCATTTGACAGCATTTATACAGCCACCAAATTAAACTCAGGCACATTCAAGGACTTCTTCAGGCTGAGTTTAAAGACCCAGTGTAAAAACTCCATTTAACTGATAACCTGGAAAAGCTTAAATAATTTAAGCACTGAAAACATGATGAGAAGTCAAGATCCGTGAGATGTATACGTAATCTGAAAATGCTGGCTTAGTTTTCCACGCTTTTAGAGGACTAGAAAACGATCACATTTTGTCAACAAAACGTGCAACATAACTGAACGTCACAAACCTCGTGCACGTTTAAGTGTCACGGCCGCATCAAACCGAAAGAAATAACTTTTCATGTTTGATATTATCTCCCTCATAACAGGGACAGACAGAAATGGAAGGCAGTGAACTCAAAAAGAGGGAAGGTTTACTGAGGTTACAGATTATACAGATTAGATCAGGTTTATGACGGACAACCTCAAGTGAGATCCGGGGAAAACCAACCTAATATTTAACATGGTGATTTTGAACCAACCAGAACTTTGACCACTGATGACCAGATATCATGGCTCAGCAAGGGTGGGGGACCCTTCTTAATACAACTGGCACTGGAGCAGCGTGGTAGTGTGTGCTGGAGCTCGGATTCAGGCACACCGGCGTTTCCAGGGTTGGCACGTGTGCCAGTGTAGCTAGTGGCCTGAGTGCTATTTGTCATGCACTAGAAGCATTAAAGCATTAGTGGTCGACCGATACGAGTTTTTCCATACCCGATGCCGATATTTAGAGAGCAGAGTGGCCGATGCCCGACATATAATACTGACGTTATTTATTTATTTATTTATTTTTTACATCGGATAAAATTCAATTTAATAATAAATGAGACACAAAGTTGCTGAACGTAAAGATCCATTTAACACTTTACTGTCTGCATCGCCCGCGTGCTTAGATCAGCAGTCTGTCTACAGTGCACTCATTTCAAAATACACAAATGCATCATCTAAATACATGTAAACAGGTAATCAAATATCTAATCTTTGAACAATAAAGCGATGCCGTTTCTCTCAAAATGGAATTAATTGGCCAACCAATTAATCGGTTTACCACTACTGTCCGTGACGATGGATAAGCCAGTACTTCTGCTCATACATCTACAAGCAGTTTTTAATATGTAAATGTTTGTAGTAGAACAGGAGTTCAGTACATTTTGGAAGTGCTTTCCATTAAGGGACTTTCTAAAGGGTGTCGTCTTTGCTGGAGTTCCTTTTTCCCCTCATTTTTTATTGTGTTTTTTTTGCCCCTCATCCCTTTTTGTGATGTTTCATCTTTGGTATCTCCGTGTGAGTAACAAGCATGACATTTCCAGGTTGGCTGTTCTAGGAATTTCTAAAGCTTACGACTGTATTCTTCAGGTTCTGCAAGTTTAACTGCCGTGTTGTGTAACCCCCCCCCCCCCCCCCACAAAAAACAAAACAAAAAAACAAAACAATTCACAGTCTGTGCCTTTAAATCTAGTGCAATGCAACTGAATACTGAACGGGAGGAAATTGACTGTTCTCACTTCTGCCTCTTTGAAAATGTCTCACAGCAGGTTAGGGAACAGCGCTGGTGCAACACGAATGCTGCAGGAACTACAGAGCGGGACACGTTCGGCCTCCACGCTTCCGTGCCAGACGGGTTGCCATGAGGGGATTTGGCCTGAAGCTGACAGTGAAGGTCTAACAGTGGCCCAAGACTCCAGACTCCAGACTCCCGTTTGCAGTGTGACGTGAACACGGTCATGCTCGACCAGACGGCTCGGTCGTGGCGAGTGGTTTGCTTCAAAAACAAACATTCCTCCGATTGGTTCAGGAGGACAGAAGGTTATAGCGCGTGTCCACTGATAAATACTTGAGCACTTAAGCCCAAACGCTGCAACACAGAAGAATGAGAAATGGGGTCTGCACACTCAGGACCAACTTGAACATCGTCCTGCGAGAGCTTCTAAAATCAGTCATCAACGACCCCAGTGCAAAGGAAGGACATTCTTCCCAACTTCTGCAATGGGCTTTTCAACCTGCCACACTACCATTGATTCTGCAAGCCGTACTAATGCCTGTGGATCCATCTTTATTTAAAAGATTGAGACAAACTACACCCCGTCTCATTTTGTTTTACCTGGTGGGTAAGTAGTTAGGAGGGGAGGGGGGGAACGACTACACGGACAGGGAGAGAGAAATTGAAGGTGTCAGGTAAAACACCTCTAATGTGCCCCAGAGACAAATCTTTCAGTTTCCTCCAATAGTCCACAAATCACTGAACTGAGTACACTGGTGGGTTTCAACTCCAGGACCTGAAATGATAAAGGAGTCTTTGGTGAACGCGTACACGGTAAACAAGGTCAGGCAAGGTCAGGCGAGCTGACGGCCACTAAATCCTGGGCGCCGTGTGCCACTGCGGCGGGCGAATTTCAGAGTCACAGCCAGTGTTGTCGGGTCTTCTGCTCAATCATCAGCACCATGCCAGGACCCAGGTTATACTTTGCCAATTCAGACTGCTTAAGTGGCTGAAGCATCTTCCCTGTATGAGCCTCTCAAAGGACTTTGTTAAAAATGCATAAATGAAGACAGTCAGTACACAGATCAATAGTGATAATCAACCAGAACAGTAGACAGGGGTGGATTTAGTGATTTTGGCGTCCTATGCAAATGATGGACTAGGGAGCTTATTAGATTTTGATTCAAATCCTGTAAGTACACTGCAACGTCTCTAGAACTCTCGAGTTACAATTACCAGCAACATAAACTAATACTGGCAATTTTTAAAAAGAACTCGCTTCAAGTAAACGAAAAGCCGTCTGGAAGGTGACTAACGTACAGTAGGATGATGAGCGCTAATCGAGCCGAACATTCGCGCCAACACTGTGTGCATTATGCGAAGTCTTTGCAACAGTGTTCGATTCCAAATGAAAAGTTGGAGTTAATTTCGGGAGAGCAGTGACCACCGTGTGCTCCATCCGCACGTCTCTGCTCAGGGTTTTCTTTTTAATGTTCGCTCAACACTCAGAAAATCACTTTGAAGCCCATTCTTGTCCATGCTGTAACCTTCACTTGCATGGGCAGGCATTCATACAACGCTGTCATTACAAAAAAAAAAAAACATATGGAACAGACCATTATAACCATGACCGGTGGTGGTGGTGCATTGAGATTAATGTCCATAATTTCTGCAGTAGCAGTTAACAGGGCATATTGAAAATAAATTTGTGCATATTCGTGAATCTCATCTGCGTTTTTCCCTCTGACTAGTCTGTGGGTCTCAGCTGCTCAGTGACTGGTCTGTAGGAGTAACAAAAAAACTAAACCAAAACAAAATCCATTTATAAAAAGTCCATTACCTTGACATGAATCTTGACTGGAAGAGGAATGCCTTCTTTTAGGTCTTTTGTTCTCTCGTTGAAGTCTTTACAAAACACACCGATTGGGATCCCCCTCTAGAACAAAAAACACAAAACAAACAAAAACATGATGACCAGACTCAACCAAGCAAGCACGCAAACAAATAAACAAAACAACGGAGAAACTGCATGCACACTCATTGGGGCCTGCCGTTTGTGGCGGCACTGGTTTTGATGAATACCAACAGCCATTTAGAAGGGCTGCGTGCAAAATGTCAATCATTCAGTAAACTCGCTGGCGCGCTGCGAGAGCCTGTGCATGCTCTGTTGCCCGTGCTACGGCCAAAGCAAGAGCCTGGAGGAGAGCCCATTTAGCCAAGTATGTGTGTGTGTGTGTGTGTGGCAGTTATCGTGCTTGTAAGACCAGTTGAAAAATGATTCGCTCCTTCTGGTCCCATGCAGGACCAGGCTGAGAGAGAGCTTTAAATGTAAAGCCAGTACCTCCTTGGGCACGTCACGAATGTCTTCTCCTCGGCTCCAGATCGCAGGCACCTCCTAATCAGTAATTTAATTACAGCAGGGAGAGTTCCGTTGACCTTTTGCTAGCAAACCTTGCTTGAGGCAGCAACCTGACCGAGACCCGCGTATCGCTGTGCTGCCGTGAAGGGGATTTGCCTTAAAGGCAGCTCCTGAATTTCTGACCTGAACTGTTTATCATGACTACAGCAGGCTGTCAACCAGCCCAGACACTCGTTTGAGTGAACAGAAGCTCATCTGTGGAAATTGTTGCAAAAAAAAAAACAAAAAACAAAAAAAAAACCAACCAAAACAAAAACACAGAAATGGAGAAATATACTTAAAGTAGCCCTCAAGTACCAGTGTTTTTAAAGAAAGAAAAACTCCAAAAATAGTCCTACATCTCGAGTGCGTGTTCATAGGAAATGATTACTTTTATATTAAAATGTGCTTATTTGCATGGCTCAAGTGTAAGGGTTTATGGTGATGCTCTTCAAATCCAGTACGACATGGCATTTTCTCCAGCCCCTCAGGTAATTACCAAGTTCCTGATTCAGGACTTCTAGCATGGTTGTTAGAGCAAGGAAAAAAAATGCATTATGTATAAATAACAGTGCAGTACCAGGACCCTTGAGGGTTAGAGTCTTAAAGCAGAGTTTATTTATAAAAAGTTTTCGTTTAAAGTGCCTCTGCTTGTGAGTAGCTCAACGTAGACCCACAGACAGTCAAACTGAGGTGTCTGCAACCGGTGACAGCTGGAGACATGATATAAAGTGTTTTTGGTTTAAAATGCTGAACTAATCCTTCAAAAGTGTAGTAAAGCATTTCTCCACTGGAACAAGAAGTCATAATCAACACAGCCTTCAATACTGCGATAATGGACTACAATAATGCACCTGAGGAGAAATTAATTCAAGGGAAGATAACGACAGATGTCAACCCCAGAAATATTACTAGTACAGATGGGTCAGAGGCTTAGGCACCACATAATCTAACCCCATCACAGATGGTGTGACTATTGTACTGGCAGGTTGCATCATTTTAATTAGAAAATACAAACCAACAACAAAAAACCTAACAATAAAAAAAACAAACAACTAACCAAACACACACAGCAAACAAACAATCAAAACTAATGAAATGAGAGGCAGGGGCCCCTGAACTTGGACTCTCCTATTAACTACTAATCATAAATTCATGTCATGTCAACCTTCAGGCATCTCTTAACCATCAATTAGTTGAAAACAACAGAGTAGAGTAAATTTGAAGATGGGGGCGGCATAATTCCTAATTAAATATGGATCAGTATTAGTGGTTGCCGGGAGAGCGTCGTCAGTAGTTACGCCTTCAACAGGAGAGCCTGGAGCTCGGCTCTACTGCTTTACCCCGCCGAGCTGCGCTCGCTCTGCAAGCCCTTCTAACGAGGAGATGACCAGATGATGGACGGAGAACGTATCTGTAGCAGCAGGGGGGGGGGGGGGGGGGTGGGTGGGGGGTGG
>JAOYMR010000009.1:14850635-14865944 GCA_025802075.1 Tenebrosternarchus preto | reverse complement strand
CCCCGCCCCCCCTCCCCCCGCCCCCCCCCCGCCCCCCCCGCCTCCCCCTCCCCCCCGCCCCCCCCCCCCCGCCCCGCCCGCGCGGCGGCCCCCCCCCCCCCCGGCCCCGGGCGGGGCAGGACCAGCTCGCGGGAGACTCGAGCGACGCGTCCCGCAGCGGGCGTTCAGGAACGGAAAGGTGACGCTCCTCGTCTCCACGTTTCATTATCGTAAGTGAGGCCGTCGTGCGCTCGGACGCCTGCCCGCGAGCCAAAAGGACGGTTCTTTTAAAAAGACGAGCGTTTTGGCACTGCAGTGAATGTCTGCTACACCGCGATGCGGTGTGTTTAATAAAAGGGGCCCAGGCATTTCTCTTTGATACGCCAGCCAAACTGACAGAGCAGCGCACCAAAGCTCATAGATCTAATCACCCTGAAGTCATGTAGTCCAATTAAACCCTTTCTTTTCCCTACGGTGACTGATAAAAGAGTAGTGAAGGGGAACCAAATGCTTGCTGTTCATCACTTCGATGGGGGCACTTTGCTGGACAAGGCAACTTATTCAACACTTGCGAGGAATATTAAAGTTCTTTATCATGTTGATACTCCCATAATATATCCTTTATGACAAGAGGTTTTAAAAGAACCGAACGCTCTTCCCAGTTGTGCCTGGTCCCATTTGAAAAACCAGACATGTCACTGCACAAGAATGGGATTGGCTGTTCACTCAGTACTTAGCGGTCTATTGTGTTTTGGAAATGACGCAAAAGAAATCAATGTCCTTACAAAACAGCAAGATCTCTTCAAAGGAAGAAATCACATATTAATAGCTAATTTACACACCAATTTCATAATCAGATGAGAATTTCATCATTTAAAAAAAAATCTACCCCCTGCTCACTGCTTTGAAGCCCTGCAGTTAATAGACCTCGTCCTCCGAGATTCAAATGCTTTGTGTTGAGAAAAATGGGGCCAAAATGCCAGTTAAATAAGATGGAGGCGATCCAAAAAGAGCTTATAAACAAAACAATTTAAAATCAACAAGAAATTCTATGAAAGCCAACGAAGCGTCGTGGCAAGTCAGAATAATGGGGCTCTCAATCCCATGAGCACCTGGGAAAAAAAAACCCATCCATGCAGCTTTTTCAGGGGGACCACGTAGTTCGTTTGTCTGCATCCTTTTTTAAAAAGCAAAAGAGTTCTGCTACGCTGCACAGTCAAAAGCTGTTTGAAGGAGTGCAGACACTGAACGTTAGGTCCTCAAACTCTTTTACAGGTGCTTAGCAGTGGTACAGACATACGCAGAAGGGCTCAGCAATCGGAGAAGGGCATTTCTATTTTTTTTTTTGGGACCAGAAAGGTATATTTTATATGGGTGAAAAATAACTTGCTTGTACACCCTCCCCCATGAAAGATGAATCACTACCTGCTCCAAAAGAAATGTACGACAGATCAAATAGCACTTGTAGGATGCTGCATTCACTTTTAGTGAAATCGATCACAGAAACTGCTTTGATCTTCCAGTTTAAGGCTCATCACAAGGTTTCCCCTAATTATCTGAATGTCTAAAAACACAGTTCCTCCAGCGAGTTTTAAAACTAAACCGAAGTGTTTGTCTACTGGTTTGTATTTAAAATACAGGATTTTTGCCTGTGTTTACTTTATCATTAAAATTAGACCATGCATATCTGAGTTTGCTTTTGACACAGTTTACAAGTCACTTGGAAAGCTTCCAATTTTTTATATCCCTGTATTTACTAAGAGAGCTAATTTTCTATAACTAGTTTTATTTATTGACCAAATGACAACACACTTGCATCAAAAATGTAAATAAAATCTTCTAGAAACCATTCAGGCAAAGTGAGTAGAATCGTGTTCAATGTATTAACTACACAGGATCTTACTGGCCATTGTTCATATGTATTAACTACACAGGATCTTACTGGCCATTGTTCATATGTATTAACTACACAGGATCTTACTGGCTATTGTTCATATTTCATTATGATGCACACAACAGTGCCCCTCCTCCCGCTCTTCTCATTCGCTTCACTAACATCGCTGGCCTTTCAGCTCCAGTAATTCTTTTTAACGAGATAAAGCTCCGAGTTGGATGAGAGACACATGTGAGAGAAGGGGTTGGAAAAGGAATGGAGGTCAGCGTGAAGGACCCTGTGTGTGTGTATGAGAGAGTTAGAGAGAGAGTTAGAGAGAGAGAGAGAGAGAGAGAGAGAGAGGACTCTACTAGCACTTGTCTGAGAAGAATGATGCTCTGTTTGAGGCATGTCCCCTATGAGGGCCATAACGAGGATCAATACTAACACTAAGGAAGCATATTTGACAAAGGCAGGTGAAGAGGGTATTGAGAACTGGTCTATGGAGGCACCGTACAGAACCTGCATGAATAAAGCACGAGGATAAAGATTACAAGTTCATTCCATTACAGAGATGGAAAGGAAAGACAGAGAGAGAGAGAGAACGAGAGAGATGATGGGAGATTCAAAAGGTTTAATATCACTTTAGAACAGAGCATCCAAAGGATTTGCTTTGGAGGACAATGCAACTCATCTGTCTGGATGAAAGAAGGTGCAATTAAGTGTTTGAATAAGGGCCGCTGTATATTCAGTTAGTATTTGAAATACTTGAAAGAGCAAAGCATTGTATGAGAGTTGAAGAGGGCAAATCTTACGGGAGGAAAGAATGACATTTAAGAGACAAAGGAGCCAGCTCTGGAAATATAGGTGGCGATTAAAGTGTGGAAGTGCAAATGAAAGCAAGGGTAAGAGAGAGAGGAAAGTCGATATTTTTTTATTTTATTTTTTTTTAAAGTAAACTTTCGCAGGGGAAAATTTAGGGGATGCAAGGTGGCTCGTTCTCTCTTCCGGTGCGGCCATGTGTAACGGTGAGCGGAATGGAACACAGCCCGTGTACGGGACAGAGTGTGCATGAGCGTGACCGAGGACATGGCCTTGGGGCAGGTAGGAGGATTAATTGCCCCCTGGCACGCGTAGCTGGGCAATTCATCGCCCTGGCAGAGGGCAGCAAGGTACGGGCACAGGCGGATGGGGATGTGGGGTTAATTAAACTCTGCAGTGTGAGACACTTTCATTAATTACACCCCTATTCCCTCTTTCCTAATTTCATCTGCTGCAGTCTTACTTGTTTTATCACACTCTTCTCCATCAGGGCATCACGCAGCTGATTAACTTCAGCCTGTTGGCTTTGGTGAATACAAACCCTCCATGCTGGGCCAAGCTTCAAAAGCGGAACGGGGGCGGCAGGGGTGAGGGACATGTTCTGTGGTGTGTGATGAAAACCAGGCATGCCTTGCTGCAGAGCTCGGGTGAGGGATGATACAAGAATGGTTGTAGGATTGTGTGAAATGGCATGACAGCACCTCCTCTTCTTAATGGCATAATCTATTCTGGTTCTAAAATCTCCTCTGGCCCCAGTCCATCTTTTTTGTCCTTTTTTTTGACACGCACACGCACTCTAATCTGCTGTACAGAAGGTTATTTTTACACGTGCTAATGCTGTGTGCTAAAACATGGCATTTAGGACATATCCATCCGACTAGTTCGTTTTATTGGTGTCTACAAAGCTAAGCTAGGGCTGAGATCTATTTTAGCAAAAAGACTAAATCCGGTGTGAAAAGGTTCGACTGTCTTAGTGGTTACCTAATCAATCACGCTGGATCTGACAGAAGAGCCTCAGGCTCATGGAGAAACCAAGGAGAACCTAGACAATTGGATTGGCAACATTTACAATAAGCAAAGAGGAAACACCACCACCAAATTATTATGTAAAGACCATTACACACTTGGCATTCTTGCCCAGTGCCCCATTTCTCTGTCCAAATCTTGGCTTTAAGCAAAACATCTCAATCAAAAGAGGTGGGCGTGGATTTCTGATGGAACACTCGCTTATGGAACCAGGCTCTTTCGGCAGCGGTCTTGGCTGGGAATTCTTTATTTTCAGTGTTGGCCTGTCTGTCTGTGAATGAGGTGTGCGAGTGCGAGTGTGTGTGTGTGTGGTGACAGCTCCAAGCTCTTGCGTATGACAGATGGCCGTGGGGGGTGTGTGGAGCAGAAGCGTTCTGCTGGATTGAGACTCGTTTGTGCCAGGAGGGACATTTGGGCAGCAATCAGACCCTCAGCATGGCAGCAGTATCCTTCACGTCCTTCCAAACTTTGGCCCGTTATGGTGTGCGACGTGCGTGTGGGCGCGTGCGACAACTGCGCGCTGCTGGACGTTCGCGAACGCCAGCTTTGCACAACTCCGCACCACCCGTTTGCTCGTCTCGTTTTCCTATGCTGAGGGAGATTCAGAAACCAAGTGACCTTCAACCACACCCACTGGGACTGAAGTCAAGAGAGTGAGACAGCAGCAGGGTCCAACAGAGGAAGAGAGAGGCGACAAAAAAATAAAATTAAAAAAAAAAAAGATTTGGAGTCAGGGAATGGAAAATATCTCTCTGAAAACCAGCAGAGCACACAGATGATTGTGACAAGACAGATGACTCTGCTTCCCTTTTCTGTTCTCTCTCATGGGTCTGAATAAACCACACAAAGATGATGACCCCCTGCTAGGATGGCGTGAAGCAGAGGGGGAAGGTTGCAAAAGAAAACGAGGTGGTGAAAGAGAGGACATGGGTGGCTTTTAATTTTCATGTCATGTGAAGATGATGAAGACTGGCATGCAAAGGAAAATGGTAAGACTGTCCCCTGCCCCCTAATCTCCTGCCATGATTGTGCGCCAGTATACACAGCACCACAGACTGAAATACCTCTGCTCATAAATGCAACACCATTCCAAGATTTTGATAGCATTTTGCTACCATCAGTCTTCTATAGCTGCAGGAAACATGTAAAGAAAACAGGACCAGCAAAGAATCAAATACAGTTCTGAAAAGAAAGAAGAAAGAAAAAGAAAAAAAGAAAGAAGGACAGGCGATGCACCAATGACACAGGATTACTAGGAGTTAAAAAGGAAAAGATGAAGGGTTAGAGATGGCAAGGGAAAGCTAAGGAGGCATCTTAGCAACATCAAAAACCCTAAACAACAAGCAGCCCTTTCGTCCGGGTATACGATTATTAATGACTAATGGAAAAGTAATCTGGGATTTAGTGGCCTTTTACGGAATACAATTAAAACTGTAATTGAACAAGTATCACTGTAATTACACGATCGGTTGCGATAATAGACCGTTAAAAACCCACACGCTATATGAAGTGGTACGGCCAACGGTAAAAAAAAATAAAAACAAATAAATAAAATAATAAGAGTGGGTGACAAAAGAAAACTAAATGGGCGAATTGGTGAGGCAGCGGGAGGAGGAGTGCGAGGGCACGTACGCTGCCTACAAATTATACACTGCAATCATAAACTCTGTCTAGCGATGTGCTCGTTTGGGTTTCGCACATTCTCGTCGACCAAGTATTAATGGACCCTTGTCGTATTATGTAAATCAACTTATAAAAAGGAGGCGACGCATAACACAATTCCACAGCACTTCTGATAGACTTCGGCTCCTCTGCTCCGCAAAGCTCCTCTGCGCGAGCAGCAGTCGCCAGAGCCAGCCCTCGCGAACAGAGAGCATAATCTGGAGAGACAGCACGGGACGAACAGGCTACCTGAGCACTTCTGATAACCGTTCTAAATAAAATCCCCTGGCGTTCTGACAAGACTTCTGCAAAACATTTTCTAGGACTCCGTCAAGAAAAAGACAAATTCGGCAGTTTCTTCCACCCCGAATGGAATAACGGGGCGTCTTTTGGACAATGTAGCTATTGAGCTTCGCGGAGCCTAAATGGCTTCTTTGGATTTACAAATATCTGGTAAGGTTGAGGTACAGCAACCGCATCGATTTATCGAAACCACTGAAGGATTTTGGACGAATGCGACTGAAAGCTCTGGACCTGATCAGATCAACTTGAGGTAACGAAAAAATATTGGTATGCAGTTTTCTATTGGTCAATACTGAAGCGGTTGAGACTGCTCGCTTAGGTCAGGTCGAGCGATAACTGCATGCTTTTGGGAAGAATACATTCAGCCTGAATATTCATAATCTTGATTTCAGCTGTGTGGCTCGCTCTTTCGTTACAACCTACAGGTTGCGTCTTTAAATGCTTTAAAACTTGCGTAAAGTCACTTTGGTGTGAATTCCTAATTCTGAAAGCACGTACTAAAAGTTCTGAGACAGAGTAGACGTAAAATTCATAGGATTAGCATTTGTTTTAAGCGTGTGCGAAAATGAGCCTATTCTAAATGTAATCTGTAAGAAATAGCACCTGTCGTGACTTATGTCTGCTTGCATTTAACTTTTGGCTTTTAATGATGTTTTAAATGTAAAAGATCATTATTACAACCTAAAACGTAAACTACTACAGATCATACACCATCCACCCAAGGCATAGTTCACACTATTTAAACTGAAACAGCTTTGCTCAGCTGCAGATGCACTAGAAGTGAAATAAAAAAGTATATATAAATTTATCAAGATAAATATGACAGATTAAATTCCTCGAGGGTCAATACTGGTAATTCTTTAATATTCAGTCGTGTGTGGCAAGGCTGGTATAGAGGTGAAGGCCATCAAGATATTTGTGCTTGAATAATGCATCTGAGCTCGCTCACTCTCACACACACTCTCACACACACACACCTACACACACCTTTGTGCACGTTTCTGAGCCATTACTCACACTTATGCTAAAACAGGATGCATTGTATGATGGCAGCGACACTTGATAGTCACTAGATGATAAAGTCTAGTCATTATTAATGTGCCTTCAGGACAGGCACCCTCTCATCTATCCAACTGTCTTCACATATTCAAATGAATTATATATTGACACTCGTCAGACAGATGAGCTCTGGCCCAACAAGGTGAGTAAAGAGAAATTCAAGGTTTCAGCTGGATAACAATAATTATCAGCTGTGGTGTGAATAGGAACGAGCTCCAATATTTTGTATTAGATAAGATATGCCACTTTAAACTCCAATCTTCACAGATGGTAGTTTTGGAGCACATTTCATTTCAACACTGGAAATTGGTTGAGGTTATTTAAAAAAAAAAAAAAAAGTCTGGTTTTAATCAGATATTAGCAACCCGTACTCCCAGACACTTTTTTCACACCAATGAGCACAGAGAAGATTAATCATTCTAGGTCATTTACCAAAAACATTTCCTTCATTTCCTCTTTACTGTGTATTAATGCATTTAATTTCTGTATTCCCCCAGCTGTGAATGTCTCCTTAGCTATTCCCATGTAGTGTTCTGGAATTCCACATCTTTGTCCCCTCCAGCAGGTCTCCTGTAGTCTCACATCATCACGTCACATCTGTCCTCCCTCATTTCCCGGGGTTTATTTACTAATTTTTATCGTCATGTGCAAATACTTTATTGGGTCTGTAAAAAGCCAAGGTAATGGATCATTGTTCACGTCTGCCTCCCTCCCCTGCCCCATTTTGCTCTCACTGCACAGTTCGCTCACTTTTCAGCGCGCACGCACACACCCCCACACACCCACAAACAATTCCTCATGCACACCTCTGCATGTGTGCACCCAGACACACGCGTGCGTACACACACACGCGTGCGTACACACACACACACACACACACACACACACACACACACACACACACACACACACTTCCTCATAAGTGTGTATGTTCCTCATACACACACATTCATCTGGGACGCCTTTCAATGCCATCGTTAATAATGGACCTCCATTCATTAAGGAGCTTTAATTAATACCTCAGCTGTACGGTTTTCCAGTCTTGATCGCAAATTTAAAATGTTGCCATTACCGCACTTCCTAAAAGGCTAATGACTTTCATATTAAAACGCCATCGATCCTGGCAAAGTCATGATGGCACCCACAGCAAATACAAGCTGGACACTAAGATGACGGGTCCTCGAGCTCAATGGGCTGAGGACGCATGCTTTCGATTGGACTGTAAAGCTTGCAATCATTTCTCCCCACCAATCAATAGGAGTTTTATACACTGTCCTGGGCAGAAATGTTTCTTTAAAGAATAACACACGAGCTCTTGGTGGATATGTATGGCTATGGGAACACCTACTTGATATTCTGAATTTCAACCATGCTGAGGTTTGGTGGAAATCTGAATGCTAAAGCAGTAGGTGCAGCACACCACAAACGCACAAAACCGATTCTGAAAATGATACTGCAAGGCAAAGGCCATAAAAAAGAGAAATCAATCATTGCTGTGGTGACTGAAAATCAAAATGGCTGACCAAAACAAACAAAACAACAAAGAACGCTTAGATGGAAAGCCTGGCTTCACTTCATCACTAAAAAATTTATAATGATGATGATGATGATGATGGTGAGGACATGGTAATTAGTGCATTCTGTCTTCAGAACACAACCACCCCCCCCACACACAAAAGCTGTCAAACTTTCATTATTTGAGAACAAGACAAATTCATAACTGGGTGACCTCCTGAGACATACACAGTTCATATTCATAACTAGGTGACCTCCTGGGACATACACAGTTCATATTCATAACTAGGTGACCTCCTGGGACATGCACAGTTGCACCGAGATGTGCTCATGTAATCTGAATGAGTTAAGCAGCTGAACACCAGGCAGATCTTTCTACCCCCAAATGGCAAGGTGGCCTTCTAGCATTCAGCGCAAAACAAACAAACAAACAAACACACACACACACACACACACACACACACACACACACACACACAACCCGCCACCACTAATAGTTAAGCCAGCAGACATTTGATCTCCTCTGGCTATTCAGAGGAGGACATAAATCATATAATACATGGGAAATGGCATCCAGATGACATTTTCAAGGCTACAATTTAGAGCATAGTAAACTGTCAGGATCCCATTAAAATATTAAAGTTGCCCAGAACTGCCAGCGTTTTCCATCAGTGATTACATACATGACTAGTTTGCCAAGTCCAGTCTGCAGGTGAGAAGCTTATGTACTCAGGTCCAAAACCATGGCCACAAGGAGGACATAAATATTTCATTACTAAATTAACCAAGATGTAATTACTACCTGTGCTACTCACAACGGATACATTTGACTGAAAAGGGAGAGTAAATCTCACCGTTAACTACCAAAGGACCGAGCTGAAAAGATAAGAACCCCTCTTTTAGCTGTGTATTGTAATTTTCATGCTAAAACCAATTAGGTTGGTGAAGCCATGAAAATATGCGCCGATAACCTCCAAAAGTATCTCCTGACGCGTACGCACGTTCTAACAGTGTCCTCGTCTCTCCATCTCCGTCAGGCATGTTGATCTCGCCCCAGGTGTGCGTGTCGACCCTGGTGACCGTGAGCACGATGGCAGTGGTTGACCTCTACCTGTTGGAGCAGAGCATGCTGGGGCCACGTGGCACCGCTCGGCTGGCCGTGTGGCCGTGCGTTGCCGTGGCGCTGGGCGACCTGTGCTTCCTGCTGGCGCTGCGCTTCGTCTCGGCCGGCGTGATGTCGGAGGTGCGCTCGCCACGCCGCGGTTTCGCCAGCGCCCTCTGGTTCCTCTTCTTGTCGCTGCTGCAGCTCAAGCTCTTCTTCGTGTGCCAGAACTACAGGCAGGAGCGGCGGCCGCCCGACCCGCTGGCCCGCAAGACGCTCACGCTCCTGCTGTCGGTGTGTCTGCCTTCGCTCTTCCTCATCCTGACGGGCGCCGACCACGTGACGCCTCTGCGGCGGAAGCAGGAGGTGCGCAGCCGGCTGCTCTGGGTGGTGGTGGATCTGCTGGACGTTCTGGACCTGCAGGCGGGGCTGTGGGAGGTGCAGGGCGGCGTGGGCGTGCCGCTCTGGGTGGACGGCATCGTGTTCTTCTACTGCTACGTTCTGCTGCTGCTGTTGCCCTGCGTGGCGTTGGCGGAGCTGGGGGCGGCCGCGGCGGGGCTGCCGGGCCAGAGGGCTCCCCGCAGGGAGGCCGTCTACCCCTGGCTCAGCCTGGTCACCATCAACGTGCTCACGCTGGTCCTTAGAGGCACGGGTATGCTGTGGTACCGGGACCAGCGCGTGTCCACCGTGTTCCTGGGGAAGAACCTGCTGGCCCTGGCCGTGAAGCTGAGCTCGGCGTGGGACAAGCGCAAGCACGGGGGCGTGGCCGGACAAGGGGCGGGGCCCGGGGGCGGGGCCGGAAGCCAGAGTCCGGAGGCAGCTGTGGAGCGAGTGGAGGAGCAAGGAGAGGAGTGCACGTCATCACCGCCGGCTCAGTCCTCCCGGTACCACACGCTCTCACGCACACACGGCCACGGCCACTCCCTCTCCCATATGAGCCTGGACCCTGCCGACACTTCGCTGGCACCTGCCTACATTTCCCATGAGCTCTAGACGGACGGAGGGACGCGTGTCCAGCCATCCACTACCCGAGATGAATCACACCACCACCAACAGACTGCCAAGAGCACATTCCTGCAGTCTGTGTTCGGGCCAAGACTAGGGGTTCTCTCTTTTCCTGTTAGCACACACTGTTGAAATAAGGGTTGATACACCCTGATCCTGTATGATACATTTCTATATAAAAGGATGAGTACGGTACACCAATTAACCAAGTGCCTTCTTTTAAGAGCCACAATTAAAACTAAAGTTGTTTTTCCCCCTCCGATTCTGTTCATCATGAATTTTAATCACTGCCGTGTACTGTGATGCATGACCACCATTAGTACCTGACTTCAATAAAATGTTTGATAGCCGTTACATAATGTCGTAGTCTGACAGACCGAGACAACACTTAGATTTGGGCCATACATAATGAATAAAGAGACTGTCAACACATCATCTGCGTAACATGCCTCAGAATTTCCTTCGAAAATGCAATTCATTAGACTGGTATTTAAAAACACATTCTCCGTTTGCTTAAAGGGAAATTCCACTGTGGGTTCAGACTCTTTCAGAACATACACCCATCACCAACAGCAGTCATAGTAGACCACGTTACAAAATGGCATTAGACAAAATCTCTGGGGTGTGGAGAAGAGAAACTGAAACAGAAAATGAAGGCCAATTCACTTAAAACCTCTCTCATAAATACTCGGTGGTGTTCGAATAGTAGCAAAGGTGCACGTGCAATTATCGTATGAGCCGTTTGCACGTCAGGGTGTAGAGCCAGGAACGGCAGATCCTCGGAGGTGGTGACGGAGCAGCCTGGTCTGGAGAACAGGCAGGGATTTGATTCAATCTCCTCAGCTACCACTAATGCACTCGCCACTCACCGCCACTCACCCCCCCACCCCAAAACCATTATTACTCTTATTAATTGAAACGGGGCTCATTCGTCAAAGGCCTGAGAGCTCATGTGCGACTTCAGTCGTGATCTGGTGTGTGATTTAGAGGGAGTACGTAAAGGCTGTAAGCCGATCCGATGCCTTCCCAGTGAGCGGGGGCTCTTCATTATGCCATTACGGCGAGCGTTTCTCCCCAAGAGCAGCTGCTCACTTCAGAGAGATTTCAGAGAAATGAGCAGTACGAACTGGTCAGGGAGTCCATCTTTCAAGCTTTCATCTTTGCCCTTTTCTCCATTTCAAATACTCGCATAGATGAACAACTCTGGTGCGCAACTTCCAAGACCAAGAAGAAAGGGGTGTGTGTGTGTGTGTGTGTGTGTGTGTGTGTGTAAAAGGAACTGAACCACAAGTACTCTCTGCTTCTTCCAGAAAACTGTCATGCACAGCGCTGAGTGTTCTTGCTAACCTCAGATAACCCTCAGCAGCAGGGTAGGTCATGGTGCGTCAGCCACCTGGACAGAACCATCCCTCACCCTCCTGGTTTCTTCTGTGCTCCGTTCCTCTCCTCCACCCACCAATGCCGATTTCAGGCCGGAGTGTAATAATTCTTCTCGCCTGAACCTGTCGGTTCCTACTTGTTTTCTTGTGTGCTTACTTTTATTTCTCTCGTTTGTTTAAATTTTCCCCCTGTCCGACAGGCAGCCTACCCCCCTCATGCTAACACTGTCAGGGCTGGTTAGGCAGACGAGAAAAAAAACGGGGGGGGGGGTGTAAAGGGGCTTGAGCCTAAAGCCAAAGGCTGCCGAGTGCAATTTATTTACAGTTTACTACATGTGCTCTCGCAGACCAGTACAGGCATCAAAAGCATTCAAATAGACCCAGTGACCATTCTAAGATACTGGCACATGCATGTATGCTAACTCGCTTGCACGCACGCACGCACGCACGCATGGCTCTGCCTTGCTTGACTGCTGTGCTTTTCGTCCAATTTCCAGACTTTAACAGCCTGCTTAAGCTGAAGGGAGGGAAAAAAAAACCCAACTCTGGAGCCCCAGCAGATGTGCTTTACAGAGGAACGTTGACATTGTTCATTATCATTAGGACAGACAGGGGACTAACAGCATCATTATGGTATCAGTTACACTCTTCATTATATCGTGTTCTGTGGGTAAACAGAGGAGAGGCTGTGTCAATATCCTGCTCGATGAGCGGAAAAGGAAACAAAAACACAGGGGGCCTTTTTAAAACACTCACACCGACCGAAAAAAAACACTTACCTGCCCCAAGACGGGTCCCAGCGGAGGCCCCGGGACGGCCTGTCCTGATCGGACGATGGTTCTGATCACACCTCCAGGGTCCACCTTTTTCACCACCTTGGCTGTTCTGGATATCTTCGACATCCTCTGTGACTGTGACTGGACCACTGCACACCTGTGGTCTGTGGGCCTCCCTATTTGGAAAAGGGGATTATTGAGTCTTCTTTTAAGGCATTAAAAATTCACCGCTGCACAAATCGATATACGGCTGGAGGCACAGGAGAACGGTTCACGCAGCGCCTCAGCTTCGTAGGCGTGTGTTTGCGCCATCTGGAGCTACTTGGAGTATATATCGTTCTGAAGTAAATAGTGTTGAAACCTTTGGGCCTGGGAGATAATGGATAGAAAAGTGTGCGTGTGTGTGTGTGTTAGTTCTTGACAGGCTCCTTCACGCCGCTTCAGTGCACACTGATCCCTCATGCACGGCTGGACAGTTGTGAGTAGCTTAGCATAGCTCAGCCCCTCGGTTCAGTGAGGGTCCATGAAAGGCTCAGTGCTGTTGCTGTGCCAGCACTCTACTGTCGTATGTAAGGGTGCTGAGGCAGGACACTATGGCTGAAGATCCATTCAAGACTGAATTAAATCAGCTTAAATCAGATTCCATCAACTGATTGAGTAAAGCAATGGCAAACTTTTGAAAATGCTTAACTCGCATAGCAAACGCTTAACTCACACACAGGGGTTATACATTTACTTAATCAGAGCAGAACAAAGACTTCATATTTAGGCCACCGAGATCCCACCCCTTTAATCCAGGAATTGTCACATTATAGCAATACAAAGTAGTCATTAGAACCAACGGGAGACTTCACCCAACGTGTAAAGAGGGAGCACTTCAAAGTAAAATTTCACATCGCTAAAGGGCTTCAAGGATTTCATCAGAGGTTCTTTATCACAGTCTAGTTATTGGCCTGAACTTGAGTCAAATTAGCTCTAAACTTGGCGCAGCCAGAGGTCGAATATTCGTCTGTCCTAAAGCTTCAAGCTCGCCTGCACAGACATTCGCGAGCAAAAGGGAGAGACGCGAGCGAGGGAGCGAAAACTCTGAAGAGCACAGAGGCGGCGCATCACCTTGCGCCGCAGGGTTCGCGGGCGCGCGGGCGAGACGAAGACCTGCAGCTAGGCAGTGTGCGCGGTCGCTGAAAATCCCCAAGTTGGCCTGCGTTTGAAATGCCCGACACGTCGGGGAGTTTATTTCCCTTTCGGTTTTACGCCGGTCACCTAACGCGTTTGTGCTCTTTAAGAGGTATGTTGCAATTTGAATCAATTTACGAGTCAGTCAGAGAGCGAGAGCCTGCTGTCAACCGCCAATCAATTCCTGTGCAGGCGGTCTCGGCTGCCTCAAATAAGCGGAACCCAGGAGTACAATCAGCAGCGCTATAAGTTGAGAGACGCAGTTTACCGGCGGGCGGGTGAAGGGCGGGTCGCTTCTAACTTCAATTTAGGTGCTACCGGCATGACAAATTCATATATTTAAAGAAATGCATAAATTTCCTTTTTATAAAATGAATTTGTTGACGTGACCTGGATTTTTTTTGGCTTGTAAAGTATAATCTATGGCTTCAGAACACTAAAGGTGAGAATGCTAATAGTTCGGCAGTCGCTCAGATCTTTTTGGTGCCTTTGCGATCAAAGATCTTACGACGCAACTCTGACGGTGTTCGGAACAGTTTCCCAAAATTTCAGAACGTGATCGCCGCTGCGTAAAACGTCTAAATCATGACCCAAACATACAGACAATCGTCTTGCATCGTAGGCCTGTTGTGTATTATATCCTATAATCCAGCAGATCACACATGGACACCAGTGACGGCGCAATTGTATCAAATAGTGTTGTATTCGATCAGGATTATATTAGAATAATCTCTTCAAGTATGATGCGTTATAAGGGTTCAGCGTCACTTACCACGTTTACTGTCAGCCTCTTACAAAACAAACAAACAAAAAACCAAAACAAACAGAAAAAAAACTTTTAGGAACTGTTGCCAAACTAGGATCCAATGAACGTCGGTTCGCTAGTTGTATAATCTCTTTCATTTATAGATGGAATTTTGTGGTCTTGAAGCAAACTAATTTTTCTGTTCTTGGCTCAGACTCAGCTAATTAACCCGTGTCCTATTCGCAGTTCAAGTTAATCAAAAGGTTTTAAATGGGAAAAATATTAATGTTTGAATTCATTTATGGCAGTAAATGCAGTCCTTGATATTTGATTGATAAGCTTGTAGACCAAGGATGACAAAGAGAGAAAGGACTCTCTCCCTATGAAGTCATTTAAGAGGCACAAAATCAGTCCCAGTGCACCTTGCATTTGCATATATAGATTTACAGCACAGCATTTTGAAAGCTAAGCCAGTTCAGCTGGATTCTTCTTCTATTGATACGTTTATTTTTAGTTTGAGACAAATTGAAGTTGCTCGCATGGGAAAACAGCTTTGTTCAGACACAAAAATAACCAATTTGCAAGAGCCGCTGAGAAAGCAATTTCTTCTTCTTACACAATGGGCGGAAAAGAAATGGTAAAGGAACTTTTATGAAAACAGGCTATATATGCATATCAAAGAAAACGTGCACTGTGATCAATTTACCAATATATTAATGGGGCAGGAGGAAGAACAGTGCACCAAAGGTCATATAGAGGTCACTGTAGAGAAGCATGGCTTCTTTTACTTGTACTCTTGGAATGTAAACATGAGTAAGTCTTGGTGGACTGCAAACCGAGTTTAGGAATAATAGCTATGGTGATGGTGATGGTCATTAGGACATAAT
>JAOYMR010000009.1:14766898-14805839 GCA_025802075.1 Tenebrosternarchus preto | reverse complement strand
CCCCCCCCCCCCCCCCCCACACACACACACAGTCTGAAGTTGCTTTATTTGTTTCATTCCAGAAAAGAAGTTTTGGAGATCCCTGTTAAAAGAGGTATGTTAAAAACGTTGCTATTGGTTGCCACTTAGATCACTCTTGGGATGTTTATTGCGTGAATATATGCATTTCTGTGACTAATCTCGTTTTTTTCCCTGATATTTTTTGAAGGATTTAGATAAATTTCTCTCAGACACCCCTCCTGTTTGGAAGGGATCGTCTAGACTTTTCAGAAACTTGCAGGATAGAGGTGAGTGCTAACATGTTTTAGACATTGTTTTTATAGTTATAAAGATATTTAATTTTCACATTTAGTAACATGGCAGATTGTTTGCCTTGCAAACAAAATAAAATGGTGGCAAATTAAATTAAACAGTATGGTGGCATAATCTTAGGCCTCCATTAAATATATTGTTTTTAGCAATGGTATAATGACCATATATAATTATTTCTCAGTCTCTTTATTTAGATACAAGCAAAAATCTGTGACCTCCTTTGGCACTAAGCACATCTTGAACTCTTTTGGGGAGGCTGTCCTAAAGTAATCTTCTGCTATATTATACCTGGCTTTAAGAGACTTAAAAAGAGCCTGCTATTACTCAAGTGTAAGGTGAGGTCACACTACATACTTGCTACTGTAGCCAGCAGAAGTAGTTTTTTTCTGAATTTGCTTTTTTGATTTTTAATACTGCATACTAATGTTCAGTATTTTCTGGTCGTATTCTAATAAAGCGGCTGGGAAATAATTATATACAGTCAATTAACCATTTGTGAAACAATAAATCAACAAATCTAATGGTGGCCTGAGACCTTTGCAGAGCTGTACATGGTAAGCATCCTGAAATCTAGGACCTGAGATGAGGTGTCTGGGAGTTGTTCTGACCCAGGCTTTGGAAGCCCATCACTTTGTGGTTTGTAAACTAAGCGCAAGAGATAATTGCTCCCTGGTCACCACAGCGAGTCAGTGGAGTGGTCTCAGAGAGTCAGATGTGAATTTGAGGGAGACAGTAGATCAGGCCACGCTTTGGAAGCACTAGGTTGAGTGGTAGCATATGAAGATGCAGGGAGTTGCATTGGTCAAGTCTACAAGTGACCAAGGCTTGGATGAGAACTTGAGTGGAATCTGTTGTCAGCAATGGCTATGCTTCGCTAATGGTGGAGGAATCTGCAGGATCTGGTAGTGGATCCAATGTTCTTCTCACTCAGAACAATCTGCAGGTTCTCACCAGAAAACCTCTAAAAAGGATCCTACATACTGCTCCGAACGTTAAGGTGGAATAATGTTTAAACATCTTCTTGATTGCCTACCCACATAATTAGGCCTCTTCCACATACAGCAATTAAATATTGTGCCACGACTGTATAGCTAATCTGATGTTGCTCTATGAGAGACTAAGATATGTAGGTGACAAAAAATCCCTTACATACCATTTGACATCTTTAAATAGAAAGTGATGTTCCCAGCAGAGAGGTAACTGGAGCACCACCCTTAACAGAGTCACACTCTAATTCATATATTACTCAGCCTTTCACAGGCTGGGCGTCATGAATTAAATGCACTGCAAATCTCCACAGTACATTAAAGAAAACAAAACCAGCAACAACAACACAAAACAAAACAAAACTAAAAATTTTTTAATTCTTTATCACAGTCTCATAGACTTTTTGTCCTAGTCCTTGGAGTTAAAAAAATAGAATAAGCAGTAACACAAACTGTTCTTTCCACAAAATTTCAGCCTGAGTGGCTTAAAGAATGGTGCAGCCACTGTGGTAAGACTTCTGCCAAGAATGAGCTAATATCAGCCTGTAGGGTTGCATTTTAAACACACTACCTTGTCTTCTTATGTGTTATACCTTGTCTTCTTTGACCTGCACTAATGCCCAGTGCTGGGAGCATTTTAAATTGTTAAATGCACAAGGCATACTATGGTTTAGGTTAAAAACAAAACAAAACAAGACTGGGCTGAGCTATGAACAAAGCCTCGCTTCAGAAAACAAGAAGAGCTGTTTGAACTCTGCAGCATCGAGACCTTTCCCTGCGGCAGCCCCACGTGACAGAGGACAGTACAGATTCCAAGAATGGAGTTGGATTCCATCGCTCACACTGACACACTGTCTGAATTGTTTCTGTGGAGCTTTGTGTTCCTGACAGCATCTACTCAAGCATAGGGATTGAAGTAGAAGGTGTGGGACTTCTGGTAGGTCTGGTAGCCTGCAAAATCATTTGTCTCCTCAAACAGATTAGGCATTAACAGATCAAACCGGCAAGGTTTTATCAATGCTGTGTGCTGTTCATCTGTTTCATTTTGACTGACTCTCACAGGCTAAAAAGAATACCATAGGAGTCAAGTCACATTTTTAAAGGCAGGTATGACCACGGATGAATCTCCAAAAAGAATAATGAAATTAAATCCATCCTAAATGAATTATCCCAAACCATCTTAAACAAATGCGAGTGCACAGATCTGCTTTGAGCGCTGGGTCTAAATTTAGTTATCTGTGCTCTTGCAGAACGTTTTCTTTTATCCTCTGCGACAAGCATACCAATGTCCTTTCCCGACAACACTCAAGGCAGTCACCCTGAACTATCTGCTTCAGTCACTATCTTTGCCTGCAAACAAAAGCTGGGGAATGCTTTCAGTGACTGCAGCGATTCTCCTTAAGTCTCTTGCCAGGTCCTGGCAGTTGTTCTTCCTTTTCTCGCTTTTTCGCACAACAAAAGGCCTAAAATGAGAACACAGACCCACATTAGGGATCCGCAATCAGTGACAGATCACCTGAGAATGTTTTACACCTAGGAAAACAAACAAAAGTCGGCCCAGGAGCCAGCCGCTCGGGCTGGTTTTGTTTGGATTTGTGTCCGGCCTGATTGCTTGAGTTTTAGCGTCTCTGTTTGAGTGGAAAGAAACACCAAATAGGAGCTGAGAAGGGAATCCCCTTAGATGTTATCAATGGGAAAAGGAGGGAGGGTGAGTTTTAAATGACATATGACAAGAAATATGTTTTATGTACTGTTTTTCAGGGATCATCTCTTACACAGAGTATCTTTTTCTTCTTTGCATTTTGACAAGTAAGTAAGTTGTATATTCTGTGATTTTACAAGTGAGATCATCCTCAGTTTAAACAGCATATATTTTCAATTTACATTGAAATGTTTGTGTTCTTTTTGTATTGTCCAAAACCTTTTTGTTCTTCGTCTTATTCAACGATTTGCAGAACCTCATGCAGGGTTTAGAATAGCTTTCAACATGTTTGATGCAGATGGCAATGAAATGGTGGACAAAAGGGAGTTTATGGTGGTATGCATTTTTCTCTCTGGATTTCTTATGGCTGTGCCTACGTTATGAAACAGTGTCTTTGTATTAAGTCGAAATTATGACTTCTCCACTTTTAGTTGGAGGAAATATTTCGTAAAAAAAATGACAAAAAAGAAAGAAGTGGAGATTCTGATGGTTCGTCTCAACTGGTAAGAGATACATTTAAGCCTCAGGCGTTTATTCCTATTCCCACTTCATCTTGACAACTCTAAAACTCAACTCTAAAACTCAACTCTAAAATTCTATAATGTATAAACAACTCTATGAATGTAAATGTAAAAGACAGACTAGAACCTGAAACACATTTTTGAGTTGAGAAGTGGTGAATCGCCAGTCAAACACTATTATGTGACTTTGAAACATGCACCATTTCATCATTATGGTAGACCTTCTCTACTTGAGGGAACATCTTTAAAATGTACAATCCATGCTGTTTTTTCCCCCTTTGTTTGCATTCTGCACGGCCCTGTTATAATGTGACGTTTGAGAATGTGGAACTGTATGGATGCCGCAGTTTGGACAGTGCTGTATGTATCTGAATATATTTAAGAGTATTGAGAGCATGTGTTTGACTAGAAGCTTGTCTGTTGATGTTGTATGGTCTGCTTGAAATGTGACAGTCCCTTCCATCTCTGCATGCCTATTTTGTACAGTGATGTTTGTCCTAGGACCACTGGTAACCATTCATTTTTAAAGGAACTGTTTTACCTAGGCCAGTGCCTAGTGTCTGGGCATCCTTTGACAAACACAGAGCAATGTCCTTTTAGGGTATAGGGTGTAATGTTTGGATAAAGTCAGATGAAGTGACCCTCGTGCATTACTGAGCTCCAAAAAGGCAGGACAATGCAGTCCTAATGGATCTCGGCCAAACACAAAGCGAAACATGTTCCCATTGTCTGGAGGTGCAGCCCAGTTACGTCGAGAAGAGAACAGATGATTTATGTTACTTGTCTACTGTCAGGTGGCGTTCACTGAGGCATGGGTATTCCAGATTTCACTTAAAAAAGCCCTCACCTGAAAAGACACGGCTCCTCCAGGACCCCCATGTTTTATTTTTACAGTTACTTGGAAAGTGGAATCTGGGCTCAGGTTTCCTTTTTGTTTGGCGGTCCTGACCATGAAGACCAGTGTGTCAATCACAGTTAACATGAAGAAAGAGACAGTCTCGCCAGAGGATGGGAAAGTCAGGAAAGTTTGTTTCAAATTTTTTGTTCACGGATTCATTTTAGATTTTTCTTTCAGTCCCGTTCATCATGAATTGGTTGTATTTGTGATCTGAGTGCTACGACTGGTTCGTGAGGTGATGGAAGTGTAGATATTTTGGAATGGGTTTTTACGATTTTGCAGAAGATCGCTGTTCTGCTAGAAGCTGTTTTATTGACCAAACATGTAGATCTAGTTTTACTTTCCCATGCTTGTTTGGTGAGATTCACAAAGCCATACTGAAGAACTGCACTTACCATGGGTGTCACTTTTCTGAATCCCTACCAGGCATGGTGGAATAAAAAAAGATATACAACAATTAATATGATATAAAATAAAAAAGTATATAAACTTAAGGAAGACACTTTTTTCCTGATTATTCCAAAAGATCTGCTGTTCATCAGATGACTGTTGACAGGCGCAGGTTTCTGAGTTCAGGGATGTTGTTGTGAGGACTTAAATTATCATTAGAAGGGAGTCAAACAGATTAAGGTCTTCTGGGATTTTTAAGAGTGGGATTAAAACCAGGTATTTGTGGAAGCCATAGTAAAGTATGTTAATTCCATAATGATTCTCAACATAATAAGAATGGCTCCTAGTGCTAACATGTTATGATGGAGTTTAATGTTGCCAAAATGGGGATATACCTCAGAAACAGATTTGTGGGTTTGTGATTTCATTTACTTCATCTTGGAGGTGGCTCTGAAGTGAGCTGGGAAAACATTGTTCCAGACAACCTGTAACCTGGTTTATTAATCAGTGAATCCAGGTTTATGGTGTCTGTACAGGCGTAGAATTCATCACATCTGAATCAGTGACCTCGCGCATGAGATGTGTGGTTTAATAACAGAAAAATACTATGTCATAATCTAATAAATCTTGAAAAAAAAAAACCTTAAAAGTTTGTAATTCCTGCTGTGCTTTTTTGTCCTGCTTTGATGTCACATGCAATTGTGCAGTCTATCTGTGTGCATTCTGCTGTGTTTTCTTTAATGATTGTTTTGACACCTTTAATAGCTATACTTCTGATATGCAGGTCCTTAAAAAACAACACCCTCAATTTGAACCCAGAAGCTTCTGGGATGTACTGAAGCATGGTGCGAGAATAATTCTCTTTTCAGAACTGGTGGAGGTACAAATATCTCATTAGTCTTTTAACTTTGCTATTGTAATTGCATTTATCAATAATTATTTGCTGATTTTGTCTCTTCTGAAGTTATCTTTCTGTAAGTGACTATATGTCAGGCTAATCCGAGGCTAATGCAGAATGCATGTCATTTATTGCATGTAACATTGCCTCAATCAGGATGCAACAAAGAATGTCAGTTTCAAAATGTAGCAAAGATTATTTTGCTCTGGAAATGAGATGATCTCTGCATCCTGCAATTTAGTGACCAGAAAGAGCAATGTGTCTGTGGCCATTGGCCACAGTTTGTTTCTTTTGTTTCTGGAACGTTCTGCAGTGGTGGGACTTAGGATGAGGTACAGTGAGAGCATATTCTAAAAGGACAAGTTTCTTCAGCACCAGCCCACAGATCCAGCCCGGAAGGAAAGGACACTGATATGACTTTGCTTGTAATGATTTATTTTGCTTGTGTAACTGGTTTGCTGTCTGGCATGGGCACCTGCTCCTTATTCCATCCTTGCTATAACACAAGAAAATGTGCAGTAAATTCTTCAGAGCTTGGAAAAAAAACTGAAAGGCTAGAAAACCGATGCTTAGTGAAGCATGCAAGCCATAAGCAAGGATGTGAGGCACTTTTCTACGTAAAAACGGACTCAACGGAATGAATCGGGTTAAACTGGTGCATTTGTATGGGCATGATAGTTTTGTCTTCTTTCTGTGCTGTGGACTCATCCTGTGAATAAGCTATTTTTGCAAAAATAATGTGATTGTGTTTTTATAAATGTTGCTTTTTTAGATGATTGTCGATGCTGAATAATGTTTTTTTTCCCCTTTATTTGTTTGCACAACTTTGCCTTCCCAGCATGTGCAAGATAATATTACAGACACAACTCTGTTGGTGCACTTCTTTGGAAAGAAAGGAAAAACTGAACTGAACTTTGAAGACTTTTACAGGTAAAAGACCAATTGGTGAATGAGATGAGTGTGGTCCCAAATAGTTGCCTTTAAATTATGTAATGCATGTTTAAATGAGCAGACACCACAGATAAAGCTGTGAGCCAGACATTGGGAACATACATTTATAGTGAATCCTGCACAGCTTGTTTAAGTAATTTACTCAACGGTGCTGTCCTGTGGATTCAGCCTTTTCTCAGGATCATGCTCTGTCCCCAGGTTCATGGACAACCTGCAGACGGAGATGCTGGAGATCGAGTTCCTCGCCTACTCGAAAGGCATGGCCACCATCAGTGAGGAGGACTTCGCCCGAATCCTTCTACGCTACACCACCGTGGACAACATCAGCAGTTACCTGGAGAACATGCGGCGGAGCGTACCGGATGAGAAGGTGACGTTTTTCAGCTCAACCCCCCACACTCTCGCACCCCCCGAACACCCCGGCCCCCTGGGCCCCCCGGGCCCCCCGGGCCCCCTGGGCCCCCCGACACTTCGATACAGCTCGCTGATTTGTTGGACTCATTTTATGTATGCCGTGTTGCTGCAATGCGGCATGGAGCACAGAGTTGTCGTCTTAGAGTCGGGTTACTACCTGACCACTTTGTAGTGTCTATTTTGTTTCTCTTTAAAGGTTAATTTTATTTGTAGACCAATGATATCAACTAAATAATTAAAGGTCACATAGGTATCCCATAAATATTATGGAATAATAACGTCAAATCAATTGCCCATATTTATCATATCGTATTTATTATATCATATTTAACAGAGCTACTTTCTCCAGGGGCTTTACAGTTTTCCCCAATTGCTCCACAGCTTCTCAGAAGTGCACAGCACAAACCAAACTTAACAAGTGGTGGTGGGGAATCTTATACAAAAGCGAATCCTTGTGTTTGAACTATTCTCTGGTGCAAAAATAATCCATGCATAAAGACATTGCCAGTTTTTTCACCTGATAATTAAGAGTGTCTTATTGCTATATTATGAGATGTTATTATGTAGTTCACTTTGCAACAATAGCAAAGCATCACATTACTCATTAGTTCATTTGTAAAACAAACACAAGAAGGGCCTCAGCGAAAGAAGAGTGTCTAGTGCATAGAAATGCATGAGTGAAACTCAGTGGGCCTCCGGCCTGTTAATCTGTTAATCTGCAAACCTCGAGATGTTTCGGATCGGTTCACTTTGTTTTTGTTTATGTGAGAATCAGGTTAATCTTCTTTTAAAAAAGCTACAAACAGCTTGACCCTACCTTAAAACCCCCCAATCCCACGGTGCTGACAACTCCAGCTGAAGGCCTGTATCAGGGCTCGGGTGGGTATACTTTGACTGTTTGACTAAGTTATTTTCTTCCTATGGATCTGTTATCTGTGTGATGACTTCAAGGTCTCTTAGACACTTAAGGTTTCCACTGACTGAGAGAGTGAAGTCTGCAGCAGATAATGTGTTGCTTGGAACTTGGCATTTTATTATCCAAAACATTATTCTCTGTGTTGGGACATCTTTTGGAGAGTCATTATTTTTATGTGTTTTCTCCCAGGATGGCAGCTCTCATATCCCAGAGTTTCTATACTCTGTTGGAGTAGAATATTACTTTTTATTGTCTTTCTTGAAAATCTATGTTGAGCAATGTCAACTCAGAATTTTTTACAATAAAGACATTCTTTAGCTTGTTTGTTGTCTGTTGGGAATAACTTTTGCTTTTCTGTGATCTGTTCCTTATGGGGGGTCACATGTGATTAAGATCTTTTCCTTATAGGGGATTATGTATGATTGGTTGTGATCTGTTCCTGATAGGGAATTACTTGTGCTTCTCTGTGATCTATTCCTTATAGGGTATCACATATGATTGGGGTCTGTTCCTTATTGGGGATTTCTGTTGCTTTTCTGTGGTCTGTTCCTTATAGGGGATTATGTATGATTATTTGTGGTCTGTTCCTTATAGGGGATCACATTTGAAGAGTTCAGGACCTTCTTTCAGTTCCTCAACAACTTAGAGGACTTTTCCATCGCCCTGCAAATGTACAACTTTGCGAGTAGATCGATTGGCCAAGGTGAAATGCATTTGCATGTTGACTTTACTATTTTTTTCCCCTTCCTAGTCCACTTGCTGTCATCATACAGTTAGACAGACGTCTGCCAAAGAAACACTTACTGTCGGTCTTTTGACACTCAGATGAGTTTGCACGTGCAGTGTACGTGGCCACGGGACTGAAGCTCTCCTGGCATCTCGTGAACATCATCTTCAAGATATTCGATGTGGACCACGATGATCAGCTCAGCTACAAGGAGTTCACTGGTATCATGAGAGACCGCCTACATCGTGGCTCCTGGGTAAATGGGATGGGAGGGTCAGCGGCTTCTCGGCGGGGGTTGTGTAAACGCAGTTTATCTTCCTTTTACAGCACCGCAGGTGACAGCAGGGTTATGAACCCCCCAGTCTGTTTAAGTGGAGGGCAGTGTGGCTACACACAACTAATCCCAGTTGTTGAGTTAACTCTTACAGTCTTCCTGTCAGGTCCTGCTGGACATAAATTAACAGCACTATTGAAAGGAAAACAAACAACCTTAAAATCTTCCTAAAGTCCATAAACAGAAGCATGATCTTGATTATTAGGAAGGTGAAATGTTGTTTGTTAATCAGATTTATGTACATTTATGGTTTACTAGCCAGGTTTACTAGCTAGTCAATAAAGTTAATCAGCATTTTGTATCACAACATAGATTTGGCTGCCATGCAGTACATTACATTAGTATTTAGATTCTAATCATATCAAAGTTCTGGCATTGGCTCAGTAACTTGTTCCTGAGGGCACTGGGGGCCTCTAAACCCAGTGTACTTTGGTGCAGTACATTTAACTGAAGGTTTCCTGCCACCTAGTGGTCGTGTCTAAAACATTTTATTTTACATTTTATTTTATTTCATCTTTTTTTCTCAAGGTTATAGCCAGCATCCTAAGGACTATTGTTTTCATTTCCAGCAGAAACACCCTTCACCTGCAGTTTTTGTTGTATGTGATAGTTGTAATATTGTGATGTTCTAGCACAAAAAAGTTATTTTTACCGTTTTCTTCCTGACCCTAGGGATATCAAGGTGAAGAGAGATTCGTCTCATTTAAGGCCTGTCTGAAGAAAGAGCTTTCCGGAAAATAACTTGTAATACTCTGGAATATAGGACTCAGTAAAACCTAATTCTTATTGTGACTTAAGTATCCTACATTATATCCAGTCTCAGTGAATAACATTTTCCTCCCTTTCTAACTTTTAGCAAAATCACAAGCTTTGGTCATAGGACTATGTGCTTCAGGGAATTTTCGAAATGGACCAGAGCAGCAAAACAATTAGAACTTGAACTCAATTTATTTACCAGTGGTTTTGCCTTAGTATCATATTACTCTATAATATTAATGCACTGGACAAGTCCCCAGACACTAGATACCAGCCTAACTCTGCACACATGGGATCATAGCACAGTCTGAACAAATAACATTAAGGGTTCTTTAACAGTATAACAGTTATTAGAAGGCTATGATAATGTAAAGTAGCACAAGTTCATCTTTAAGTCTTAGTTATGTGCCACAGCTTGACAGTATGTGTTTTTACTTAGTTGTCAGTAATGAAACATGTAGTGGCTCTGCTCCTTTAATAACTATAGCCATAATTCTGAGGGCTTCACTGAGTGGATTAGTCTTAAGCCAGACTGTATGTCTCACTGCTGTAAGCCACTGAAGCAGATTAACCTGGTACTTCCAGGAATTATGCCAAAACCCCTTCCCAGTGGCATGTTGGCAGAGCCCTTAAAAAAACAAAACACTAAGTGCAAAGTTAGTTAAAAATACACTGTGAAACAAAACAGAAACAAATACTTCAGGACACAGACTACATAGATGCATTTTGACATATTTTATAAATGCAAATATTTTATATGTGACACCAGTGTCAGCGCTTCAGGATTCTACTCTACCAGTCAGGTGTTATGCAGCACTGCTATGACTCTGTATTTTCTATATAGTCTTATTACTCAGAAAAACTGCCTCTTTAAACTGTTTTGTGGAGTATGAGGCAAACTTATAGTGACCACGTTGCTAATATTATTTCACTAAGCCTTTCCAGTACCCCGATCATCTTACACAAGGTCTAACAACACAGGCCCAACTGGGGATTGTTGTACACTGCGCATATAAAAACAATGTCTTAACGTCTTTCTCTAGTTACAGATACTTTCATACTCTTTAAAAATCGTATTTAAATAAAACAGCTATATAGCTATAATTTTAGTATGCATGAAACGGTCTGAATTCACAATCAGACGTTTCCATGTGAATGGTAAGGACTGACTGTGTAATAGCCACAGACAGATTGATTTCTAGTGTTTATTTATTTGTTTTTGTTTATCGGTTGGTTATCGAATTAGCCGTGCAAAGCATCCTATGCTCTTACTAAATGGCTGCTTTTATCTTTGAATTATTGTAGGTGGTCTTTTGACTCTATCATAGTACACACAATTAAGTTGTGTAGCGTATTACAAGAAATAAACCTCATTCAAGCTGAAGTTAGTCAATTTTTAAGGCTGTATTCAAAATAAACCATTATAGAGACAACCCAGCTATGTGTCTTTTTCTTAATGTGTCGTCTCCTGATGCTTATATCAATTACACTGTTTTAAGGATCAGGTGGGACCTTTTAAGCGGCAACCTATTCAGTTAGGAGCTACTACGGAGAAGCGTTCCAAAATATATAATAGACACGATATTTAAACGCCACCCATTCTGAACCCTTCATTAATTACACCACTCTCCTCGTGAGCTTTATCAAACGGTGAGAAAGGTTAATTTAGGCATAGATCACATACGCTAAGACGTCTAATGAGCGTCATGGCAACTTAGTGAGAAGGGGCGGTACCATTATTCTGCACCACAAACAGGACTGATAGGCACGCCATAGGATGTGGAGCCATGGGGCATGTTGCAGCGAGTACAACGCTCTGGCTTACTGAAGACAATTCACTGTCATCAATGCCGTGACGACTGGAAGAACTTGACAATTCTGGCCAGTTTTGGTCAGCAGATAGGCTAGAAGATGGCGCCGTCGGGTTCGCGCAACATCAAAAGGAACTGTCAGAGAGTTTTATATTGGATCCCTGTGCTATTCATATGGCTTATTGTGATATGGTCCTACTACGCCTATGTCGTGCAACTCTGCATAGGTAAGGCTGATTGCGCAGCTGTCTCGGTGAACTTGAGCAGTAAAAGAAGACGGGAGGTTGCCACTGTCATGTGTTTTGCATGGGAACTCTCAACCTGGAAAACACCGTTTTATTATTATTATTATTTTTATCATAAACGTTCCGCTATAAGTTCACACCAATAGGCTATTTATCAGGACATTACTAGACGTATCGCCATGTTGCTAATAGAAATAACTGCCAAGACATGGTTAAGATTGTGATGATGATGGTATCACATATCTGAGACCATTAAAACTGTTGAGTCACTGCTGACGAGAATAGACAAGTTAATATGTTTAAAACTATGTTCATTAGAACCAGAGAAGTTATTATTTTGGCTAAAAGCGTTTTTCTCGTCTAGTTAACAAAGCAGTGATGCATGAAAGCCCTGATGAATTACAGCGGCTATTCCTTTCGTACCATTGAGCACTTACATTGAACTGTTGTCGTGAACATGTCACCATGCAACTAAGCGTGGAGAACTAGAGCGCTTCATCAACCTGAATGGAGGAGTTTGTGATATTGAGCATAATCAATATGGTTTATGTGAATTGTGCTGAATTCACTGTTTTATTTTCCCGAAAGGGAGGGGTGGTTTTTGAAAACGGAGCGAGATGCAAGCGTTTCAACCGTTGTGCAGTTTGTTTCGTCTGAGGGAGAGCGAAACCCCCCAGCTAAATTGGGGTGACCCCAGAGGCGCATGTGAGTGATGTGTTGGAGGCAGAGAGCGCAGAATGTTTCTGCTGACTTATGCCATCGTTTATGCTGAGCTGCAGTGAACCCTTTTCAAAGTGAACTCCCTCTCAGCACAATATAAAGTGGGAAAGATATGATCAAATCACTGTACTGCGTTCCAAATCAAAGGATGACATTGTCCAGGAGCGTCTCAGATGCGTATTGCAAGCGAGAAACAGACTCCATCATCCCGAATTACGCTTTGGGCAGTGAGATTTAACCGATAGTTTTAAGATTAGAATAATTACTAACATCTAAAATATGCAATATATATATACGCTAATACTTTCGACACTGTTTGCCAAAAAATGAAGTGACTGTGTTGTGATCAGTTATTCTCTTGAGTGTTACTACAAGCAGAAGAAAATGGGTGAATCATGGCACATGGTCTCCCACGGAGACAGAGCTCGTTATGAATGTGTTATCAGATGATTATATTTCGGTGCTAATCTCATTGTCTAGCTGTCAAAGTGAACACCACAAATCCCTGCTTGACCTATTTTTTTTTACATTTTTTGTACATCACAGAATGGTTTAATGAATTGATATTTTGTGTTTTCTTTCTTTCCTGAGTCATCTTTCTCTTTCAGTTCTTTTAACGGTGCCCTACATGTTTGATTTATGAACACTCTTGCAGCTGCTGGTGTCAGACATGCTTCTGGATGTAATTTTTAACTCACAGAAATCTGTGTGTTATGGCAGGATACCTCAGATCCTCAGTTTAACAGCATTATTCTGAGCAATACACTGAAGTACATATTAAAATAACAGCAAAGGAACAAATAAACATTCATAGATTCTTTTTCTTTCTCTCTCTCTATGAACACTCATAGATTCTCTCTCTCTCTCTCTCTCTCTCTCTCTCTCTCTCTCTCTCTCTCTCTCTCTCTCTCTCACACACACACACACACACAAATTGACTGAGGAGATGAAATATCACTGGTATAGACCACACTGTATTACTAGGAACATATCTGGCATTTGTAGTAACTGAATACTGAATTGAAGGCTTAATAAATGATCAGACTCAAAGAATGGCACACTCATAAACAAAAAAGAAACATACAAGGGTCATATGGAGTTTTACATTGATTCTATTTCCATTATGATACAAAGATCTTTCTTTTGATGTTTGATCTATAGAAGAAAAATGATTCATTCCAGGTTATTGGGTCTTGGAAGACACAAGGAGTGTCAGACTCCTCCTTGTTCCCCACAGGGGACTGGGCTCTGTGACAGATTACCTTGACTAGTATCTTACCAGTGTTTTAGCATCATGGCTTAAACCCCTCTGTGTGAGGATCTAGCGATTTGGGATCTGATTAACAGCTTGCTTCCCTTTGGTGTACGTTCCAGCATCAGGTATCACTGCAACCGCACTGGGAACCATCTGCTGCTGACTGACCTTCTGTGTGCTGCATGGATGTTTTCAGAGACACTCCACACAATGTTACAATATCTTGCTATTAAAACTGCCTATTTAAAAAAAATCGCCTACTTGCTATTAAAAGTATATACATGAAACTTACTTTGAATAATATATATAATTTATTGATTTTGAAAATAGTAATATTGAACAAAAATGGCAAGATGAGTTGTTCCAAAATTCCAATCAGCTGGAACATGTTCATATTGACATTTGTTTCAATGTCAGTGACAACAGTATTTTTGATAGCTGCTGCACATGGAGGAGGAGGAGTGTGAAGTAACAGGAGACACTTACAAACTCTTAACATTTTTGTTTGTTTTTTATTCTTTATACAGCCACAGTTGAAAACATGGCAGAAAAAAGTAAGACTATCTCTTTACACACAGTTTCTCCACAAATACATACTTCCTGTGTCTGAAAGAAGTGATTTTAGCTGGGAAAAGTTAATGTGCTATTAAAGAACGGTGTAATAACCACAGTCACGAGTAGATTCACTTGTACAATATCGGTCATTGCTCTTCCATTCAGTTCAAGCAATATTCTGTTGCTTCTTTTTGTTTTCCAGTAGTTTACCTACTGGCCTACCATGTGCTCTTCATCATGTTTGTATGGGCATATTGGCAAACCATCTTCACCAAGCCTATGAACCCACTCAGAGAGGTATGTCTTGGTCTTTGCCCAGTTAAAAGGAGGTCATCTCTATGATGCAGCTTTGTGTGTTTGAAGCATTTCATTACTGGCAGCTGTAACAGTTGATAACAGTGTCAGTATATGCTAGTCCTCCATGTCTAATGCAGACATTACACTGTGTTTCAGTGCAGTATTTCTCAGTAGTATAACAAAAGTGCTCACAGTGCTATTTTTTTTATCCACTGTGTTACAATGATCTTTTACACAGAATATGGTTCATCTTGAATACAATTTAGATACCGTATTTTTGTCAGTGTGGACCACATGATTACAAGGATGATAAATAACTATAGACATTGGAACACTGAGCTCTATTTGGTCCTCTCAGTTCCACCTGTCCCACTCTGACAAAGAACTGTTGGAGCGAGATGATCGTGGAGAATCTCAGCAGGAGATTTTGAGAAGAATAGCCAAGGATTTACCCATCTACACTCGAACGACGTCTGGAGGTAGGCTATATCTGCACTCAGTTCTGTTGACATCAGCAGCACACTTATGACCACTGTGCATTTTACTATGGACCATGAACATCAAAGATTGCACAGCAATATTCAGATTAGAGTTTAGCCAGACATGTTTTAGCAGACCGCGTTTATCCCCACAGCTATCCGCTACTGTGACCGGTGCTATGTGGTAAAACCTGACCGATGCCACCACTGCTCAGTCTGTGACAGGTACGTCTTCCTTCCGGCCAGCACACACCCTGGAGTCTGTCTTGCTTGTGTAACAGTTCAACTGCATGATTCAATATTGTTTCACAGGTGCATCTTGAAGATGGATCACCACTGTCCATGGTACGTACCAGCATGAGAAAGTAAAAACAAAATAAGAGCAAGAAAGAAAGGAATGTATTGTGGTAACAAAATGTTCAAGGATTCAGAAAGAATTTAGAAATTTAAAGAAGTAATTGTTTGGACACCTTTAGATTTTTTTAATTCAAAAGGTATGTTTTTTATGTTTGAAACAGATCATGAATATTCAAGATCATGAATATCATTGTTTTAAATACAGTCTGCCCAAGGACTAAAGGACATGCTAATATCCTTGGCGTTTGCTCTTGAGACCAGTGTTCCATTGCCTGCTCTCCTACAGGGTGAACAACTGCGTGGGTTTCTCAAACTACAAGTTTTTTTTACTTTTCCTCACTTATTCATTGCTGTATTGCCTCTTCATCACTGCGACAGACCTACAGTATTTCATTCAGTTCTGGACTGTAAGTAAAACTGCTTCATTCTTCAGACATTCTTCGACTGCATGGGTAGACTTAACCTAAAGGGTGCTTTGATTCAACTCGAACGTCTACACTTCCTCAAGACAAATTCACAGTTAGTGAGACCAGTTAATGTTGCCTGTGTGCTATTGGTGTTTGTTTTCACTTTTATTGTTTTTTACTTCCCTGCAAGGTTGATGGCAAAACACATGAGCGTCTCAAAGAATACTGGGTAGCCGACTAATTAGTGTCACAGATTGATGTAGATATGCTTCTAACAGACTCCTGTAGTGGTTTAGGATGTAGAGCATCTTGGGAGCTATGCAGAAAATGACAAGCCATTCACTGTAGCCGTGTCACTGCTTATATAGGAAACTTTAATATGCTGGTGTGATATAGTTTTGTCCCACAACTCCCGCAGGCTTACAAGTAGCAAACAACCTAGTGGCAGACAAATGTTTTCATACACCACCTGCAACACATCCTGTTGTTGGAGTGCATGTGTAATGTACCAACTGGGATTCCCTTCATGTGATTCTTGTTTCCAGAATGGCCTGCCTGACACTCAAGCCAAGTTCCACATTATGTTCCTGTTCTTTGCCGCCTCCATGTTCTCAGTCAGTCTGGCTTCGCTGTTTGCCTATCACTGCTGGCTTGTCTGTAAAAATAGATCCACTCTAGGTGAGTAGCTAAACCTTGAAAGTCAAATTTGAAAGCAGCTCCAACTTTGTTTCCAAAAACATTTCTGAATGAATGAGGTGATTCAGAGTGATTCATAACATTCATTTTTGATTTTGGCTGAGTAGTTTGCCAACATTAAATTAACAAGTAATTCAACTCAAACATAACCAAACAACTGAAAACACCCATCTTGGGGCTTGAAATATTGTGTATTTTCAAAGAATCTAAATCAGCTTGACATTTATCGGGAAGTTATATTTTCCTCAAATGGAAAATTAATTAATTTACACAGAACACAGAAATATTTTGCAGAGTGGATCATCAAGATACAGTACTACAATGTTTGAAATGAGACTGTAATAAACAGCTTAGAGCTAGAGACAGTTAGGGATATCTGCTGGGAGACAGATGCTGTCTTGCTGTGTTCCTTGGTAGGTATTTAGATGCAGAGGCAGTGATACAGTTCTTCTTAAGATGTAATGCTTTCTCTTTTTTGTTGTGATATTTGTTTTAATTTCTTGGGACTATTTTTAGAATCACAGCAGTAATATTACATGTGGAAAAAATAGGTAGCAGAAAAAGCATAGGCGAAGAGATAGGATAATGAAAGTTCCTTTGTTTTTCAAATGTGTTGTTTTTTTTTACCCAATATTACTTACAAACTCAGAGGTCTTCCGTGCACCTGCTTTCCGTCATGGAACCGACAAGAATGGTTTCAGTCTCGGTGTAAGCAAGAACTTTCGCCAAGTCTTTGGTGATGAGAAGAAATACTGGCTCCTACCTGTTTTCACCAGGTACACCATACTGCATGCCATTCATATACACTATGCTTGGGTAAGAAGAAACTTCTGAAGTTTGTTGTGCTTCTTTGCTGTGATTTTAGTCTGGGTGATGGCTGCTCGTTCCCCACTTGCCTTGTGAACCCTGACCCTGAACAGCCTGCCTCACCATGTAGACACGCTGCCGTCAAAAGGTTCACATCTGTCTCCTGTTTGTTACAGTCGGCTATTTGTTAGCAGTTTTTTTCACTTCCAGAAAATGAAGGCATGAGCAACACAAAACAAGACCTTCAAGTAGAACCTCTGCGCACTGTAATGTTTCAGGCCAGACATTACCAGGCCTAATAGAGACATGTCACTTAAGACACAGAGTGAAAATGTCTTATATTTATGACAATACGCTTTACTTTCTTGGAATTTTGGTAATAAAACTTGTGCTTTTATGCCATACCCAGTATTATGTTTGTCTCCTTTTGTCTCCAGTGATGGAGAGTCCCATCTATTTCCTGCTAAACCTCTGAGAGAGTCTCAGAGCCGCTTGCTGAGTAACGGGCAGAACTGGGCAGAGAGTGAGGAGACAGACAACAAAGACTGCCAAGGTGAAAGTAACAAGCATACCACCGTTACTTCCACGTGCTAAAAATAACACTGAACAATATGTCATTTGTTAATCTTATTACCGGCCTTGGCAGCAACTGCACTGCATAAAGTTGCAATATCCAAATGAGTCCAACAAATGTTTGACCACTTTCCCTGACCGATTTCAAGGAAATGATCTACTCAGATAAGTGCTCTGCGGGTGTACTGATGAATCACGGCATTCACATGATCCAACAAACAGGCACCATTTAAGTCACACAGGCTGATCTTTAGCTACGTCAAAACAAGCGTTCGCCACTGTTTTAATATGTGGCAGACTATGCCCCAGTGACAATCACAAAGACAACATGAAGTAAACTACACTGACATTGTGCGATGAGCTGCCAGTTTATTAGGCACACCTGTCCGGTGGAGAGTCCCGTACCCGCTGTGCCCTTCCTGCACCCACTGCCGATGGTGCGCGTTTTGCGACACGGAGAGAGCTTGACACACTGGATGGGTCTGTTCAAATGTGGAAAAATTGCAGCTGTGATAAGGGTGAACCAGGTCAGTGGCGTTCAGAACCTGGACGGCTGCATTCAGAACTGGATCAGCGGCATTCAGAACCTGGTCAGATATGCCAGATATACTGTGCCGATCAACCATTCTTCATAAGGCGTGGCAGGGCGCCACTCTCAAACGCTCCCAGGATGGCCACTTAACCTCATGTTCTTTGAGAACCCATCCTTCAGTCAGCATGACACAAAAGAAACCTGTACAGTTTGTGTGAAGCTCAGAGAAGGGAACAGGGTGAAACTAATAACATGGCAACTCAGTGTAGTACTATACAGTACTTTTACCCTTACTGTGCTGCTCAATTAAAAAAAAAAATAGAGAGAGAGAATACAGAATATATTGATTATGTTCATTATGGCTAGGTCAGATCCACTGCTCTCTAATATTGAAGATCTGAACACACAGGGTGTATATAATAAAAGGGTATATATAATAAACCCTAGATGACACAAATATTATCCCACTAAAAAACTAATCTAGGTCATACAGCAAGTCCTACTCTGGAATGCCTGAGAGAAGCTTGTATATTAAAACAAAGTGGCTTTTGTGTGGAGTCTCATGATTTAGTACGTTTTAGGTCTGGGATGTTATGAAATAAACAGAGTACTTTCTTTGCGGGCTGGACCTGTTTTTCCTATGGCTGCTAAACACAGCACCGCCCGCCAAAACAGTGGGTTTGTGTAGAGCGTACAGTGATTACTCCATGTTCATCTGGATCTGTTCCTTGTTGTTCTGAACAGGCACAAACAACCCTGCCATGACTATGGAGAAGGAAACTTAGGTCCATCACAGTACTGACTTCTTTAAAGAGAAGAAGGTTTGACTTTTTTTTGGCTCTGTCTATTCTTTGTATAAGATATGATCTGACAAATTAGTCACAAATTATGCAAAGAAAAACGATGTTTATGAATCCCAAGTAATGAAAATGTTCACCCACATCTGTTAAATATTTGCGAATGAGTGTTGTTGAGGCCTTTCTCTGTGTTGTTACCAGATTCCTCTATGGTCAAGAGTTTTGACCATGGAAGTAAAAAATCCCCACTGTACTGGAAAGGGCGTTTGGCTGTGGCAACATACCATTATCCATTGGGTTTCTATCTAATTGCTTGAGTAGGGTGCTTCTTTATAAAAGCTGACTGTACAGGATTACCAGTTTAATTCATGAGGATGCAGTTCGGACGCAGAGTCCATTTTGTACTGTATAGAGACTGTGTGTGTGTACACTGTGCCTAAAGAACCTTTGCTGAAAAACATTGCACTCTGGGTGATATTTGACTTGCACACTTTGTGACCCACTTAGAACACTCATTACCATGAATTAAATGATCACCAAAGTCATTATTTACAGCTAATGCCTTGATATTAAATTGTGTCGTGGTATTTGTGTTCATGGCAAAGTTTTTATATCAGTTTGGGATGAAATATGTTTTTGTGCATGCGTTGTGGTGCATATATTCTGTATATATTACATTTCAAATCTGAAGACTGAAGACCCAATTGAGGCACTGTAATACACACCTTGATTGTTGAGTCATGAACTGTTCTCAGATCTGTTTAAAGGAAGTTCATCTTTTTATGTTTATCTTGTTGGCATGTTTAGGCAAAGATATTTGTATTTTCTATGGCTCTTTCAAGGGGTCTTATTGACCTTTGTGTATGTTGACCTGTATATCACTAATTGTTTTAAAATTAGTTTGTACATTAATTAAAATGCAAGACATTTTGCTATGTTGAATTGTTAAAGCAGTCACTTAACTTTCCAGAAACTTTACCTTCAGCATGCTCCAGAGCTGTGCAGGACCAAATGGATAGAGAGGTTTTTATTCCAAGCCGAAAAACCATGGCAGCAGTGACTTACAGCGGACTTGAAAAACAGTAGGAAGTTGTGACCTCATAAGCACAGGAAGACAAAGCATTGGCTCATTTGCACTTTAGATTACTGTACATGTGAAAACCCTTAAACCTGCATCCTGTTTTTTGTTTGTTTGTTTGTTTTATCGACAATGCTAATGCATTAGGAACACAGTTAGGAAATCTTGGTATTTCTACTACATTTTGCAATCTTGGACAATAATTCAACTAAATCATTTTGTTTTGAAAGGGTTTCAGTTGATACTGACATTCAAAATTGTGGCACTGTATGTCCAAACAGGATTGTTAATGGTATTGCACATACACAACCAGAGAATGAACACACCATGCTTGAAACCAGGTATGACGTTTACACAGTTACCATGTTGCAGAAAATATCACTGGTTTTGGACAGATGGTCAAAATGTCTCCAAGGGCTCTATTTTTCTCTTTGGTAATGCTTTTCATTTAATATGATGCCAAGAGTATTGCATGATACAGGATACTACAAATACAGTACATCAACAATATGTACAATACTTGTTTCACCAAGGGATACTGTATGTCAGACAAGCCAAGGCTTTTTAAAAGTGCTGGGGTGTTTTTTTATGTGCCATTTTCATCTATAGAGACCTTTCTGGTTATTTCATACTATTCCATAAATCATAGAGTAGAACATTTTAGCCTGTTAATATTGTATTTTTGAAAACCTAGTTTAATTTGGACTGTTTGACCCAATTAAACTGTACTACATTAATCATCAGCTTTGTTTATTATGGACCATCAATTATCACTGAGTTGGTTAAATGTTTTTCTTGGATTTTTTTTTTCCATTTGAAACAATAAACCACATACTTTATGTATTTTTATGGTGTTCTGAACTGTGTATAAATGCTGCATCTATCAGTGTCTGAACCTACATAACATGCAAGAGTGCAAGGAAAAACAACACAGCTATAAAACAGCTCACAACTTTTCAGATGTTAGAAAATCTGAGGCCTTTATTTACAAAAGCTCTAAAAACAGTCACCCTTGATATTGCATATTTTCAACATGTATATTTTACACATTAACGGAGTGGAGAGGGGAAAGGAAAAGGGTCAATTGTTCTTTTCAACATTCTCCAGAGGCAACATTCAACAAAAGAAGTAGTAATGTCCATGCACTTCACATCTCTGTAAAAGCTCAGACCATGACTCAATACAGCATTTATTCAAAAGCCATCAGTACATGCAACAGATCTACCCAACACAGACTTGTAAAGCAGTACAATACCAAAAAAAAGCAAACAGCACAAAAATGTGCATGATTGAAAAACCAGTGCTACAAGTTAAACCTAATTCCACTGACACCGAGTGCTTGAGTTGGTTAAGATTTTTCCCCCCCAAAGAAGCATAATGAATAAAAGGCAATGACTTTTTTTTTTTTTTTTTTTACTAAAACACTACAAAACCTTCAATTCACTTTTAAAAAATGAAATGAAGACAATCTTGATACAGAAGTGACCTCAGTCCAATTAAATAGTGACAGTTATGCATCACACTTCGAATTTTGTGGTAAAATGTGTAAGCCCAACATAAAGGTAAAATCAGTGCAAGGCCTCATTTGTGCCAGTAAGTGCCTGTATTTGCCAGTGAGAGACTGTGGGACACTTTGTCAAGCTACTGCAGGTAGTGAAAAATCGATATAGTACTCCTCGGATCAGGGAAGAGCCACACATGTAGGTAACTGGCATACTGCTGTTTGCTGAATAAGATGCACTGTTCAACAAAGTATGACAACCAATACAATAAATTAATGATTAAAAAAAACAAAACAAAACATAAAATGTAGCTTAATTTTAAGGCTGAGCTCTGAGGGGAGGGGAGGGTAAAGGGGGGATAAAACACCCATATTTTTTTTTTTTTACTCATCATAAAATAGGAACAACTTGTGACAAAAGGTTAACGTAGAGAAGGCAACAAAGTGGAGGAAGTTCTTTTAGCTTTACATTTAAAATCAAGAGTCTCGCTGGAGCTTTAAAGTGCAAATTCCTATTGAACATTTTATGAAAAACTAAAAAAAAAAACCCATGTTTCTAAGCCCTGCAGGTGAAGTTCTCTACAGTGAAAGGGTTCTTGTTGTGTCATGACTGTTGTTTGTTGGCTTCCTCTTCATAGGCGTTGCCTGTGCCATTCTGGACGTAGGACGAGCCGGAGCCCAGACCATACAAGTGACCACAGTACTTAGCATCATCAATATGATCCTCAAAGAACATCTGAAATGAAGAGATAACACAGCTCAAGGTGTGACGAGCACATCCTAAACTATTAGAGGATCATTGTTTTGAGATCAAATGTTGGTTTTCTTTCTTTTTTTATGAGCATGGAGGTATAAGGAACAAGACGTCCACTTCCGCCTGTTGTGATCATTGCAGTAATTTCTACAGAAGCCCATAATGAGGCCTTAGACTCAAATATGTAAGGAGGAAGTGAACAAAGGGTCTGGACCTTTTACCTACCTCCCTCATCTTAAAGAAAGCCATTCCTGTGAGGAGAGAGTCTGAACCCGCCTGATGCTGAGGCCCAATCCTCTCCAGCTCCAGCTGCTCTGCCACTTCCTGCAAACCACCCTACACGCCACAAAACCACTGCTCAACAGACAAGCTCTGCCATGCATACAAACACCCAACTGCTAGGACGACGCCTCATTTCCTTTTCCGACTTCGGCAACAATATAACCTTTAGAACGCTCTAGCAACAGTAAGACTTTTATAATGTCTGTAAGCATTTTAATAAATACATTTGAAAAAGACAGTTCACATGCCTTTAGGTTTTTGCAGCTCTTCATGAGGTATTTGACATCATATATAATGGGGAAAAATAAACGAAGAATCTCAAAGAAGTCAACCTCCTCCTCTGGCAATTTGGAGTTGGACAAAATTTTGATTAGATAACCGAAGTCATAGCCACTAAAGGGGAAAAACACAGGAAAAAAAAAAATCATAGAAAAAGTTGTGTACAAGTAAACACAAATCACAATTCACAATGGCTTAAAGTCAAAAGAAAGTAAGGTATGTATAAAAAAAGTAATATTATGGATCATTTTAACTTGCATGCATCATTATGTGGCTGCAAACATAGACAAGCTTTTAAACAGGATAAGAGGAAGATTTTCAGTCTTTCAACTAAGCAGATAAACACAATCTAAGGTTCCTTTAAAATAAAGTTGTTATTCAAATATTACCTATGGAATGACAGCCACTTGACACCTTCACAGAGCACCACACCTGAAGTCATAAGAAGCTCTGCGAAGTACAGTGTCTCAATGCCCTCGTCTTCATGCTTTTTGAACTGGATTCCTGATGTAGTAAGCAGCTCAATAGAATCCTGCGCGTACATATCTTCTCTGAAAAAATGTTTTCATAGACATTTCATTATGGCCACACTTTAATGAAACACGAAATGAAGTCATCACGGTTACGGACAACTAAAAGCGAAAGCAGTCTGATTTTCAAACCTACAACAAATTCAAGCATAACACTGCAAACCTGTATACAAAACGAACAAACAAAAAAAAAACAGTTAACATCTCTCTACATAACACTCCCCTTACGTGAGGTTAAATTTGAAGTTAAATTGCCATGTCGATGTTCCTGGTGGGTATTCCCCCTGTTCATTCATAAAAGTAAGGCCAAGCTGGATGATCTTCAGCAAATCAACATTACACCGTAGCAGCTGGTACTGGTAGTCTGCATTGCTTCTAAACTCTCCAATGGGCCTTGCAACTACACCCGGAAACTCTGTGTCCTGTAGGCAAACAATAAATAACATGATACTGATATTCTGCAGGTTTTTAAACAAGCGAAGGTAGAATAAACAAAGCTTACCATTGCAATGTAATTGTATTTTCGGATCACCTGGCGGATCCTTTTCAGTTCCTCGTCCAGGTTACTAGCCCAAACCTCACATATTCTTTGGCTGTGATCCACAGTAGCTGCGGGCATAGTGCCACTTTCAGATGGAAGGCATCAAAAATGAAAAAAATGATCCCTTGGGGACAATTTCATAGAATTTTAAGTTCTGTTCTCTTTTGACCTGAAAAAAAGGACACAGCATAATGGCAAAATGTGTGGTCTAATGCATGGAGTGAATAGCACTTGCCTGAAGATAGATTTTCCTGTGCTATTCCTAAGGGGAAAGCATAAAATTTACAACAGTCACGTGTTCAGCGAGCTGCCACGTTACTTGTAACTGAATACACGCAGTTAATTTCTTCAATGGGTTGTGTAGTTACAACTCACATTTAAAACTTTTGTTTGGCTAGACTGATTTAACTGACATTTTACTGACCCATCTTGACAAGTGGTCATGATCATGCATGAACAAGTTAGACAGGAATCATGTCCGTCACCATAAAACACAGATATGGTTTTAAGTTGACAATTAAACATGGAGCTGAAAGAGTGAAGATGGCCAGCTCAGATATGGCTAAACGGTTTTGGGGTGCTCTAACAGCTAGCTATCTCTAGCTAACTTACTGTGACCAGACACGCAATGTCTGCTCGATAATATTTGTCTATACGTTTCTAAAAGCATGAGGAAACCTATTATGTTTTACTTGTTGAGTTAACCACATCGGTTGTGGACAGAAATCCAAACATTGCACGCATAGGTAGGCAGCTTTGCTAGCTAGCTATTAAACACAGCAAATGGGGGCTGGCCAGCTAAATAGCTCCCGTCCCGAAACGTGGAACCCCAAAAGAAATAATGGCCAAATTCTGCATTGTCGTGTAAAACTGACACTAGATAAACGCAAGCAATAAACGCAAACTAAGAGTGCGTGTATGCGTCAAGCAATTTAAAGTGCACAAATGAAACAGTTGTTATGTTAGCTACTAGCTAACAAGGTCTGTGTGTGCTAGCAAATGCTATTTAGCTTCCTAGTCACAACTTTGTCCTGCTAGTTTGGTCAAGTTTATTTGTTCTCATGACTTACCTTTTTCGGTTTAGGCACACTTAAAATGTACTGCTTCAGTAATACACTATTATCTTGTTTACAAAGATTTGGGGTTTTATCTCTAACTTTTAAATAGTTTTATTTGTCTAACACCGACATCAACACCCAGCTGCCACCTCTGAAACTCCATTACAACGCCACCTTGTGACGTCACCAGGTTATGAATGCTGACCTTTGAACTTCACAAAAACAGAGAAAGACTAGTCTTTTTTCGACTTTTTTTGTAATTTGGGGCATCGAGAAGCAGGGTGCTCGATTTTAGTGGAAGAAATGGAGAGTTAACCATCACGTCATTAAAATGCAAACATCAGCAAGGAAATGCTCCTTTTTGTTCTTTTTCGGAACACCTGAAATTTTTCAAAAATGCTAATTTTGTGGGCCTAGTCCTAATTTTGCATAATTTAGCACAATGATAAATGAAATGCATTCAGTAGCTATACAAATTAGTTATACAAAAAGATACAGCAATTAAGCTTTATCAAATAAAAAACTTTTCCTTTTCTGCTAAATTCAAAATGTAGGCTAATGGGGAATTAAGAAAAAAAGAAAGAATGGTGGTCAAAGTTTGACATCTCTCATTAGCTAGGCTAAATTCCTCATTCATATACAGCCAAGCTGTTAAAAAGCTGCTTTATTACAGCTGTCAGTATTATAGCAACTTACTGGACCCGTGTGTTTGTAAAGCTGTTTTGTGAAATTTGTTGTTAAAAGCGCTATATAAATAAATTTGTTTTTGACTTTATTAAAGGACACGAGGCATCGTCTGAAGACATTTATTTGCGTTAACATTGCATTAGTTAGTGACAGAGACCAAATGTGAGCATAGTCTGGAGAATGAATTTTCCAATTCATTTATAAATCACATACATGTAACTTAAGACTACATGTATTCTGCTTCTGTACACATCTTCCACTAAATCGCACATATAGATCCAGAGTCCACCAATAGCACATTATAATCAAACCAACATGTAGCAATTTTTTGTACAATTTCCAAAATCAGCGTCTAGAGTTTGTATTATGTGCCATTTATTTGGTTATTGCATGTTTTTGTCATTTTCCCATAATGTCTCAAAACTCACTATACAGTGCAGGACATATGGAGTAAAGGGATGTCTAAATGAACTTTATATAATCTATGGACTATAAATTGTCAAGAGCTCCGGATGGATCCTGCTCGTGCACAGCTACCTAAATATGTAAAGGTTACAGTCAGTGGAGTCTGCTTTCCCTGTCTGACATTAACACAAATGGCATGTTTGTAAATAAACTCTTGACATTAATGTTTTTGCATAAATTGAAGCTGTTATAACATGCAGGTTTTTAATACAAATAGTTTCATGCAAATGTAAAACCACAAGGCCATAAACGTTGTCATAAATAAACTGGCACCGCCCTTTATACTGGCAATTAATTGATATAGACACATAGACATATTAGAGATATTAATGAACAACTAAAGTCAAATGCCCACATGACATTTAATTTTATTTTCACTATAATTGCACAGTCCCCTTTTAAATCCTATGGCTTTCATTTTTTATGCACAATTTTTTTCTTTCAGGCATTGGTGAAGGCAGCTTCATCTGAGTCTGGGTCCTTGACACTATCTTCACTTGGTAACGAGTCTCCACAGCTGAAGAAATGGCGACTGAAGTCAGCATCCTCTGACTCCTGGTCACTGCTAGCAGGATCTGAGCTTTCAGATGTGTCTCCGAACAGGCTGAGGTCTGTGCTATTTGTTTGCCTCTGCTGGGGGGCCAGATCCTTCAGACCAGAAGCTAACGTTCCAGTGTTGTAATCCTGAGGCGAGGTAGCAAGGCTGATGTGTGTCAGCTCAGCCCAGAGACCTTGACTATTCTTCACTGTGTGCTTTTTCACAGAGGGACTACTCGACTGCTCTTTGCTCACACCGGCTACTTTCTGCAGCAACAAAGGATTCAGGCATGACAAATAAGATAATCCTTCAGTGAACACATTCACTTTAACTTACTGCCTATATGTACTGTTTATATATACATACAAATTCCAGGGAGGTTCTGCAGTGTACTGTAGTTAAAGATGTGGAGGTAGTAAAAATCGCAGTGAAGAAGGTTTCCAGAGAAACAGTCAGAGAAGCTTTATCAGCTCTACAAGCAAGATCCTTCTAAAGTTCTAGAAGGTGAATCCAATTCAGGATCAAACCAGTAGATGTGTAATTTATAACTGCCATGAATGTCAGTGCTTCCATAGATAACAAAAATGTTTGATCTAGTTATAGGTGATCTTGATATAGTTCACCTACACCTCCAAGAAAAAAATGTTGCATTTCTTGTACTTAATATTCAGATTGTGATTCTGATTAGCACATACATTAAATTTAGTGTGAATTGTATGTTTTTTAAATATCACTATTAACCTCCCCACTATTAACAAGTGATATTAGTGATATATAATAGTGATATATATGAGCTGGAATGAGTTGATGGTATATTGGGGAATTACAGCTGGTCCCTACCTGTTGATAAATAGTCAGCATTTCTTCCAGCTGCCGTGTTTCCTCTTTTACAGCCACCAGAGAGTCCAACAGAGACTGACGAGGGTGCAAGCCTCGGTCAAAATGATTATACAACCCTCTCCAAAACCTAAACATAGCAGAAAAAACACTGCATATTCACAGTGGTACAATGTTTATTTGCCTTGCTGTGTATCAGCAGTATGATGCATTTCAGTCAGAGATGGACCCCTCAATGTGACTGCGTGCCAAGTAAAAAAGTACTGCAGCTCTTTAGAGCTTTAGACAGGAATACAATATGTGGAGAGGTTAGCAAATGCTCCAGAATTTCTTCTGAAAGTGATCAGGAAAAAATCTATTAGTGTTTAATGACTTCTAAATGCTTAAGTTCTTCCCTAAAATCAAGCCAATTTGAGAGACACACACACACACACACACACACAGCATGCAGCACTCCCAGTACGAGAGTATTGGTCGATTTCACATTTGTAAATAAGCACTAGTGTTCCAATTGCATCATTTCCAGACGTCTCGCTCTAACGTCTCGCTCTACTGGCTGAGTCACTCAGTTGTGACAGAGACAGGGCACTGCAGCCCCACTGGGAGCTCTGTGCCACTCTTCCTCAGCACATTTTAAACAGTTCATGATGCAGTGTGGTGCAAGTTCTCAGCTGCTTGGCACAGCCACCGCGAGTAGGAGCCTAGCAGAGACAGTCAGAATTGTAAATTGCCTACTAATCTTAGAGCTGCTATTTTATTGTCTCACGTCTTTTCTTATTATTCGACAATTCAGAAAGCTAAAATTACAGCAACTGAAGAGTGGGTTGCTTGAGTTGTTTGTTGCAGTAGTACATAAACATCCCAAAAAACTAAATGCTATTTTATGGGGATTTTAATTCCATGCTTCATTAATAAGCATAAAATCTATGGACTGGGATTTAACAGTGATTTACTCAATAAGTCACACAAAGAAATATTATTAACATGCTCTAACACACTTGAAACAGTAGGGGGCAGTAAGGGGCCGAAGAACTCCCTTAGTCTGACTGTGGTCCGCTCTGAACAGAGGGTTCACAAAATCCTCTTTGTTCTTCCATAAGTAAGGCCATAAGGAGTGAGTCTTCTCTCTAATACTTTAGACAAAAAAAGAACATTGTCGTTCAGTCAGATGATGCACACAAATTGCAACCTGCACAAGTACATTATAAAGATGTGTACTAAACATTTATATGTAATGGTGCAATATATGACAATGTATATTCAGAATAAGTGAAACAGTTCTGGTTAATGAAATGTATGGATTCACCTCAGATCTTTCCTCTCTTTTTCACTGTTGCAAATGAAGTTGCCATAGTGACAAGAATGCACATGATTGTAGATGCTGATAAGGAATCGTTCATTGTATTCGAAGGCACAAGGAAACTGCTCCATAAGTTGCCACACACACTCTAAGAACTGGTCTATAACAGGTGACACCTCCTTGGGTTCCTCACCTACATGACCGTATCTATACAAAGAGTCATTAGATAGATAACAGGCAGCAATAAGATTCCAAACGTACAAAAAAACATTTGGGTCTGAAAAATATATGTTCCATATTTTACTAAAAGCTCATCTCACCGATGAGAAAATTTGTGTCCGAATGAAATCCAGTCTTTTTCAATCAGTGCCTGTATGCAAAACATGGAGGTATTATGTATAATGATGAAATTTGTATCATTTCAAAGCAATACAGCTGTTAAAAATGATAGCATTCTATTTATCATGACATTATCCATTGTTCTGGTAGCCCAATCTTTACGCTGTGTCCAACAGGAAATGAAAGTTTCTTTGAGAGAGGATTCAGAGACACAGCTAATCTGTCGCATTGCACTTTTGCTCTCTTCACCCCTGATGGGAGTCACTTTTTATCCCAGAAGATCTGTAGATTATTCTCCCAAACTGGGCCCTGCTTTTCTCCAACTGATCTCCAGGAAAGGCAAAGTGCTCTCTTGCAGTGGTCTAGCCAGACAGAATAAATCCTTATGATCAAAGAATCAAGGCCCATGAGTTCAATTCAGCAGTTACCCTTGAAGAAATTCCCTGCTTGTTTTGCCTTTAGTGTATATTGACATTTAACATGCACGATTCTATCATCAAACAAACATCAATATTTCTAATAGCTCATTATATTTAGCATCTCATACAGTTTACATCTAATCTATACATCCATAACTCACGGGGCTTACCATGAGGCCCTTGAGAGTCCTGTAGAAAGGCTCAATCAGCACACTGGCCACAGAGCATACCTGAGTTGTCCGATCCCAGCCATCAGAGCAGTGGACCAAGACACTGACACCCTCATCTGCCACAGCCTGCAACGAACAGTCAAAGAATGAGGACGAGTGATTGAAAGTCAGGATCCGAGGGCATTCGGTCGTGAATATTTACCTTGGCTATAAAGGTTCCAGCCTCCAATATTGATTTGATGTGTTTCAGCCAGTGTGAATTTTCCAATCCCAAGAGAAATTCTCTCATGGGTGGAGATGGAAGATCAGACACTGTGAAAACAAGCCATTACTGTGACCACTGGGAATGGGGTCGAGAAATTAAACAAATAACAAACACAAATTATAAAACAGCATACGTTTTTGGGACAGTAAAAAAGAAATTGAACCTAAAGGTATCTTTTTTCTATCACTCCCTTATATGCAACATATTTTAATAACAGTAATAATAAAACAAACTTTCATTTAGTAGAAAGACGTTCAGTAGCGTGCAGTGACTGTAACAACCACATGGTTCTGAGTTTGTACCTGCTGGATTTATCTAGCTACTTGCATTAATGGTTCTTACAATTACCTTTAGCTAAGTCATACTAATACCTATAGACATCAATGGGTGAATACCAGAGCATAGCTGTTCAGCAGAGACTATGTGGCAGGTTTATCAAATTACTATGGTTTAATAAACCATTTTAACAAATAGTTTAAAGAATCATTTTTCATGATGCGAAAAATGTTTAATATTCTAAAACAACAACAACTTAGACATTCTGTTTAGTTCAGATATAGGTGTGACCAGTCACAATTTGTTAGTATTGGACACAATTCAAATATACTATGGCCTGATCATAGCAGATATCAGATCTAGATGTGATTGAATCTCATAAGAAAGGAGTTTAGACAAATTCATAAAGACTTAAGGCCTCTAACATTCCACTGAGATCAAGATGTTGTATCAAAGGAGGGAGTATAAGGGTGTAGGGATGCTCTGTTGGTCTACAGCCTAGACAGTTTACAAAAACTGAAGGATTTATGAAGCACATCAAGGTGTCAAAAGATGGGTTTTACATCATTACAATGATATAAACCACAGGAATAGAACAAATGGCGTATTCTAGAACAAGTTTGTCAGAATAATGACCTTCCACTAAAACCCTTTTAAATGTGAGTGGGGTGATTTAAGTCAAGGCATTCCAAAAATATACACCCATGAACCGAATCATTTTTGCATAGTTAACTGGGCCAAAGTCTCTTCTGTTGAACTGATTATCAAATACAAAACCTGTCTGGTAAGAGTTGGTGACAATACTCACGATTAGGTGGAACAAGGGAATACAGTAACAAAGTGCAAGTTTATTGGGGGGGGGAAGAAACAGAGAAGACAGAAGTACAGAGAAAACAATGAATGCTCAGTACGTTGGCTTAGCGCAAAACAAGACTCAAAGAGGTTGTAATAGTGTAGATACAGGGAAGCAATGAGTCAGCAGGCAGAGAACATTAGTATTCTGGTAAACACAAACGACTGTGGAATAACAATGACACAGGAAGAAAGTGGTTTGCAGACATAAGTGCAATTTCATTAGTAACAAGTTTACAAACTTGATTAAGAATTCACATTCTTTTTCCATCAGCAAAGCTGACTGTATAACATATGATTAAAAATACGTAAGAGGACAGGGTGGTGGCAGACCCAAGCACAAGAAAGTTCCTTCTCCCCAACCCTTTTTCACTGACGTACCATACCAGTCACCCTTCTACAAAGGTGTGACACAAGGGTCCTGCTTGCATGGGCTTAAATGCAGAGCCCAGCAGGTGTGCCCAGTCAGCACTGATTTGCAGGTGTGCATGGTCGACACTGATGAGCCCAAAGGATCCTGGGAAGTGGAGTTCCCAAGGCTAAGTTCCTGCTCTCCCAGTGCAGCCTAGGCCCCCTGCTGGTTGCCGGCAGAGCAGGCTGAATCCTTACCATATATGGGAGAGTAACGTTTTATTTTAATCATGTAACAAAATGGGATCAAATGAGAGCCATGCGTGTAGAAAAGTTTTTTCTTACAATTGTGAATATTATTTGGAGAGCTAATGATTTCCTGAAAGTCCCTACCTTATGAATGCGCTTAAAGTTTTGGATTAACAGGTGAAGAAGTTCAGTCCCTAATGTCAGCACAAATACTGACCATTGTTCTAGGAAACTACCATTCTTGGAAGAATTATATGGGGAAAAATGTTCCAACTGGCTTTAATGTAACAAGAGCTAAAACTGCCACATAATCTCTGCTGGATAGCTACTCTCTGGTATTCACCCACTGGACTCCCTAGTGCTTTCTGGGTCAAAATGTTATCACAGCTAAGACTACTATTATTTTTCCAACACTGAATCAAATCATTCTCACGCCCCTCTTTTTCTCAAACGGGGTGAAAGGGTCGCTGGTCATCAACTCAGAGAAACAAAAATAGTCAAGCAATGAAAACCAGATGGACTGAAAAAGTTTACTATAATCTCCTGCATTACCACGAGCATCTCCTATGGTCTCCTATGGTCTTCTATTCTATTCCATTCATGACATTAAAAGAGAACATTAGGCTGCATTCTGGTATCTTAGCACAAACTTGATTATGAGCACCTCACAGGGAATGATATAGGAGACTCCTACACCCACTGGCATGACTTGGTCCAGCAGTGGATATTCATAATACAGCTCTATGCTCTTATTCTGAAATCCTGTACTATTAAGAAATATGAGCTGTACAATGCATTGCAATTTCTACTCATATGATACATGCTGGTTTTCACTGAGCACTTTATTTGTTCAAGTTCAGGTTAACCTGAAATTAACTGAAATCTGACATGAAGTGAAAATGTAGAAAACAAATGTGACAGAATACCTTCAATCAGTTTTTGTTGACTGTTCCTCATCACATGAATATTTTCAATGCCAATGAACTGGAACTTGATATTGGTGTAGTTATCCTCATTTTCGTAGCCCTTTCCTGTAGCCTGGTTTGCTATTGCATTTAGCTGAAAGACGAAGAAAAACTATTTTTTGCATCAAGTTTGCAAGGGTAAACTTAACGTTTATGGAGACACAACTAAAGCATGTCGTTTTCGAGTCAGAGGGTGTACCTTGGGTCTGGTGTCCACAACATACATGAACTTGCTGCCAGGATTGGACTTCATGATGGCCTCCAGCATCTGTTCATCTTCTAGGCAACGAGCGCTAAAGCCAGACAGAGGCTGACTGCTGCGACATATGGCTGCCTGGCACAGAAACATGTATTTGATGCAAGGAGTTGTAGGTGCACCACTTTGAGGAAAAAGAGACCCATGTTATACCTAGTATGTCTTCCTAGCCAATCAAACATGACTGATGATGTAAAGTAATACTTTTTCTAGCATGTTCATGATAGTTCATTTCCATGATGTTTGCCATTTCCCTCTGTTGCCATAGTTATCCAACATCAGATGGTAAAGAAAGTACTAAGATTATATATTTGGGATTGTTTTAGCACTTCCATAATCTTACAAAGTTATATATGAAAAAGTCAAAACAACAGGACCTTTAACAAGTTACATTCTTCTATCCACAGATGATAAATCAAACCCAGGGCACCCAAGATGACACAGTCCTTTCCAGAAACTGGGCTCCATTTCATGAGAATTTGACCTTGGCCTTATAAAAATCTAAAGTGGTGTTGGTGATAGGATTTTTTTAGACACTCACTCTGATGACATGTGGGATTAACTGAGTACATATATGTGAAGAAGAGGCTGTTCGACATCCATCTGGGGCACACCACCCCAGTGTGTATTGTGTATATCATGTATAAAGGTCAAATAACATGCCTCCATGCTCTTTGAACCTCCAAGTCCAAAAGCAAACACAAGTGGCCTGGGGGGAGCACTTGGTCTCAATAAAAAGAAAGGCCTGTGCCAACAATGCAAATCCACTCAGAGCACAAGGAACTTGACCTGTGCTTTAAGCAACTCGCTTATCAAGGGAAATGTTTGGAAGCTTCTGGAAGAGAAGATACCTTCCGAGTAAGTACAATAGTTTATACTCAGTGATAGTACTTGAGAAGAAACCTCAATAAAAATTGCAGTTGCTACACAAGAGGTGTTCCAATTAACTTTCCATCATGTTGAGAAAAAACTACAGGCAGGACCAAACGTTCAGAAGAGCCTTATGGATCCTGAAAAGCTGATGGTCCATGGAAGGAATCTGTTACAAATGCAACAGAACTCACTTGGGTTTCCTTGCAGTAGTAAGACAGTGTGGGAAATCGGCCTCTGCTGCGAAACCTGGAGCTCCCTACGATGACGGGGAGACTGGCGGATTTGGGCACGAACAGATCAGCAGGATAAGTATCGCAAACCTGTCTCGAATGAGGAGGAGTTACATACAGAAAAAGACAAATTGGTTAAAAGTTGTGTGCATGTTTCCTTACGTTTATCTTTGTTGCTACACATGATCTTCAAAATTATAAACAAACATCTGAATGCAATAGCCAAGATTGCATTGGTTTATGTCACTTTACTGACTCTGTATTCTCGGTTGACAGAGGTGGCATGCCATAGCTTATTTGGCACTTCCATACGATTGTATTCAGTCTTCAGATGTAGAAAGTCCCAAGCCTGGCTCCTCTCAGCCTTGTCAACATTTGGCATGAAGGAAAAGCAATAAAGTTCCTCATACCGTTCTGAAAGATAAATAAAGTTATGAACAAGGGCTTGATTCATGAAACTGTATTTCCTCTCCTTACAACTGGGAGCACGGAAACCACCAAAGTACAGAAAGAGCAGCATAACAATATTTTAAGTTGTGAAATACTCCAGATTACCTGTCCTAGAGAGACGTAAGAGAGAGGCAACAATGTCATTGCAATCATTCTCTTTGGGGATGAGCAGGTGAATGACCTGGAAATTCTTACATCGAATGATGAGTGGGTATCCACAAGCAGTAGTACTTTGTTTCTCAACATTACACACTAAACTATGCAGCACCTGTAGTTAAAGCAACAAAACACACTTTTTTGTCATTGGACCAAACAAAGCTTTTCAAATGCAATGTCTAACAGTAAAAAAGAACATTTATAATTAGAGAGGTCACTGAACTTATGTTTACGAAACATTTGGGAAACCCAGACTGCTGGTGGCAGTTGTATCAAATCAAATGGGTCGCCTTGATCCTATGCACTTCCTTTAAAAAATGAAGCAAGCAAACAAACAAACAAAAATGCCAGTAGAAGGTGGGTGGCTTGTCTGACAAGAACCACTTACCCATATTTCATTGTGGACCTCAGTCTCTTTATGTACAAAGATGGTATGAAAGGCTGTCAAATATAGTGTTCCAACTTGTGCCCTTCGAGATGAGCTTCTGTCCACTAACTGGACTCCTTCAACCTGAAATATGACACAGCAGATTTTGGATAACAACTAATGATTACCATAAAGATTTTAATAGATTTTTTTAAAATTATTATCTGTAAATACGTTTTAGACATATCTAGACGTACCTGCAACATTGTGTGATATACTAAGAAATTAAATTCGTTTCTTATAGGCCTATATAACATTGTTTCGACAGATGTAATAGATTTGCTATCCATTTTTAACGTGTATAGATCTCCCGTGAACTCAGCTTGTGTAAAATCTCGCAATTTGGGAAAATTATCATTTATCTCGACGTATTATATCCATGGTGATTCTTGTAAAAGCTGAATAGTGGTGGTCAGTAGCAGATGGTTGATATATTAACACAGCTGCCCTTATCCCTTGTCACATCGTTTAGATATTACAACGAAGCTTCTAAACCAGACCAACGCAGTGACACAAATACAGCCAATAGGAGTCAAAAACATTTTAGACACAATCCAATAGAAATACGTGTTTGTGGGCTTTAAAACATGTAGCCCATTTATCTGTCAACTAAATTGCAATTTTATTGAATTAACTACTGTATATCGTAGATTATTTACCTTTGGCAGTCTGATGTGCTCCATCATCACAAACAAATCTCTTGACTAACTAAAATGATCGGAATCGTTTAGAAGCAGCTCGAAGTGTCATGCTAAAAGGGCATTTAAATGTGTACCCCTCATCACATTTTGAACATATTATACGGAATACATTATACAGAAATCTCTAAATTGATACGAAACCTAGCTAATAAGAACATGTTTCCTCCGTCACTAGCGGTGAATCACTACTCCCTCTCTGGTGATATTCATGGTCCTAAACCCGACGTGTTTGCACTGGGACCACGACAGAAGAAACTACCGAATGCTGGTTTGGCTTTCTGCTTAAATTAGACCTGTATTCCACAGTTGGGCTCACTTTAAAAAATCGTATGAAAACTACAACCACAGTTTGATGGACTAATTAAAATTTGTGCTTTTGTCATTGTGCCGAGTAAATGTTTTACATCTCAGGCCGGTTACAAACAGGACTAGCAATAGATTACGAGACGTCAGGACACAGTTACCAAATAATGCAGTGTTAAGATGGTGTGCATGAATATTAGTATTTTTTACAATGATCGTTTTATTTTTATTTTTAAACATCACATAATAGAGCCATCAACTCTACACTCTGGGCATATTGTACTAAAGACTTTTTTTCGAACATGAAATGGTTTTCATGTTCTATAAAAAATAGTACAGTATAGGGTATTACAAACGATATCAATGATTCAAAGATGACTCAAGCCTTGTAAGCATTTGTTTTGCTTTTGTGATATGGAAAATTATTTGTTGGATCATGTAATGTACATTCTTAAATTTCTTATACTGACCAAGCCAAGAGAACAGAATTTTACTGACAAGTTGCATACACCAGATCACCTCAAATCCATAACGTATTGTTTGTCAGTTTCATATTTCTTGTTGCTATGGCTTTGATGTCATTAGGCAAACGTCATTGAGTAAAGTCAGTGAGAAACATTGCTACAGTGTGACGAGATACTAGCTACAACTGAACTGAAGGATAATATAAGCTTCTTTCCAATTTACGATGTTTGCTGTGGTGTACTTTGGTGATCACAGTTAAGACACCTTGCACCTGGAAGGTGTGACTTAAAACACATACTTCTATTGCAGGCTTACAATATGGGAATTCATGTGGGTACGCAAAGCTGGAGATGTAGGATGTCTGACCACTGATAGGCGTAAGCATAATATATATGTTGGATAGACAAAAAACTGATGCTTCTATGAGAAGTTAATAGTTTTTGGCTTGGGTGCATTTAGGGCCTTGCAAACTGCTTCCAATGATCTGTTTGAGTGTAGGTACAATTCTTGATCTGGGTGTGGCCAAATCTGCCACCATCCATCAATTAGGATGGGCCGTGATAAACTTCACTACATATTTATCATTCTGCATACTTCATGATAACTACCTTCAGTGAAGTTCCTTTGTTAGCAACAGTCTTTCCCGTTAGATCCCAATTTAGCATCTTTTTCCACCCATTCCTTTCTCTATTCAGGGTCTGTGACATTGCACTTCTTTAAAAACAGGGCATGAATGCATTTCTTAGCGTTTGTTGGTGTTTATTGGCTGTTGCATCCTATTTTTTGGCAGCTTTCTCTGCCACCAGTGTAGTCAGGTCCTAGATCCTTCATGTGAGCTTTTACATTTAACAGAAATACCTCTTCTGACAGTTGTAGTTGTAGGACATCCAAACCTTTGGGTATTCTGACAAAAGCAGCAGGTCAAGGCAACTTGCTCTTAAGAATTGTGGTTAACACATTCAACACCCAGCACTGGTTGTCCTAGCAATGACAGATGACATAATGACAGGATTCACAGAGCATGCAGCAACAGAACAGTTACATAGTATATAGCCTCAAAACACTTCACTTGTGAGACATTTCACTCAAAATAACAAATGAAAATAAGATTGAGTATAAAAAACTATACCTTTAAATGAATTCCGTACCTTATCTATTTTACAAATTCAGATTAATCATAAATGAATGGAGCAAGTCACTTCCACAAAGGCGTTATTTTCTGAGCATACAATAACAATGTTATTTATGCCTTTATGACCGTGGATAACCAGAATTAGGATAACCTGTTTATGTAAAGCATGCAGATGTTAGGTAAAGCATGCAGATGTTAGGTAAAGCATGCAGATGTTAGGCCCAATGCTTTGCTTCAAGCTGTCACAAACCACAATCTCTCAAAACATACTGGTTATGTCACATTTGGTAAAAATATTCGTAGCAAAAATCCTTGAGCTGTTATTTTTAGTTAATTTTATATTTTATTTTTTCTTACATCTAGCTAACTATAAGGACAGCAAAATGCATGTTTTGTGACTGCATAATTTTGACAAAAAGCTGTAAAATAGGGATATTAAAAATTAAACAAAGGAGAGGTATCAAAAACAACCTGATATCACTTATGTATTTTTAGTTTATCAATCAGCTTGTTGAAGCTGTTGACCAATGGTACATACAGTTAAGTACATACATGTTAGATCAGTATTGGGAAAGAAAACAGTGTCAAGGACTTCAGTTTGCCAGTCATGTTTTCCCTCTGATAAACAGTGGGGCTTTGCTTTTGAGTGGGTTTGAGCCTGCAGAGTTGAACAGTACTTTTTGACCTGAGTGTTTTTGAGTTTTTTCACATTTTGATTTTAGCTATAAAACTTTTTTTTTCCATTTTAGTAGGCCTCACCAGCCTAAGATAATTCTGCATCTTCACAAATATATTATTGTAATAATACAATATATAGAAATAAATCAGCTTGCAATCAATACAGTTAAAGCACAAAAAATACTTTATCAGTATATT
>JAOYMR010000009.1:14738852-14756846 GCA_025802075.1 Tenebrosternarchus preto | reverse complement strand
CCCCCCCAACAATGCCTGAAGTTGAGATGCGTCTGCTCATTCACAGTTGCCTGTGGTGTTCTTAACTGTCAGACTACTTTGTGTTTGAATCATGACCCCTTTTTTGTCCCTTAGCCTGTTGGGTTCCATGTTTCCCCTTCCTCGCATTCTGTATGCCATGGCGCGAGATGGCATACTGTTCAGATTTCTTTCCAAACTGAGTAAACGTCAGTCCCCAGTGGCTGCCACCATGGCGGCAGGCACCACCGCCGGTAAGCTCCAGTGGACAGAGGTGTAGCATGTGAACGGAGGTGTAGCATGGTCCTGTTTGGTGGAGGGGCACCGCGTGCATGTTCGGGCTTGGAGTGGTGAAGGGTGCATGATTTTGGTCGGGGGGTGATGGTGGTGGTGGTGGTGGTGGTGTGAATCTAGAACTGGGTCACCCTGCACTGCAGTTATTAGCCTCTTCCCATTGGATTAAACTCTTAGAGGGCTTTGGGTTAATCACTCATGTTTAATTACTTTGCAGCAAACTATGAAATGAGGTGCAGAATATGTTGTATGAATGGGATTTTGAAATGGTGTCCTTAGGTTATGGCCTTTTTTTCCAACTTGTCTTTGCTTTCTACAAATCCAGCCAATTCAAATTTAAAATGTATTGCGACAATATCACACTGGACCAAGAAATCACTCTGAACCAGTAAAAATCTGCAGGTGTGAGTTGAAATTTGTTTTCCACGCAAACACACCGAGCTCATGGGAAAGGCATTGCCTTCTGTAGTATCAGCTGCAGAGTGAGAAAAAACTGCAAACTGAAAGCCTTTGATGCCTGTGGGGGTGAATTCAGTGTGTGTTTGGTGACTCTGTAGACCAGCTGGATCGAGGGTAGAGGGTAGAGTACAGCATAAAGCCCTGGGTAGGGGTTAGGCTTTGGTTTGGGATTGTCATGAATTAAGTCCACACTGAAGCACTTTGGAGTTTATTAATGTACATCGATAGCCTGCTGAGAGGATCTTTGGGCATCTGCTTCAATGCGCTGGAATCATGGGGCAAATCTGGAATGGATTGCTCCCAGTCAGCAAAGAATTCGAATTATATCTATGTGAGGGTGACCTTTGGTACAAGTTTCCAATATCATTGTTGGTATTGGATATAAATTGTTAATAAATTATTGCTACAAAATGTACTGCTCTTATGGTGACCGTGGTCATATAATCATGTGCTAATATTCCTCTTTCTCAGTTACTTCTCGCCTGTCTTTTGATAGCTGCTTGGCTCAAGTTTATGTAGCACTCATTTTCTTGAAAAAAAGAAAAGAAAAAGGACCTTTAAAATTGCAGAATATAATAACAAAAAACATGGGGAATTATTGCTCCTAGTTACTTTATAAACAACAGTCACTTTAATATTCATTAATACGTTTTTACCAGGGGTTTTGTAAAGTAACTTTTATTTATCTTATTCTTGGAAGTTTTTTCTGAGAGTTTTAAAATTCAATAAAATGCAATAATTTTATCCTAATGTGATGTAAATTAGTATTTTGGTTTGACTAATAATAATATAAATCAAAACTAACAGTGGGAAGTGCCATCAGCAGTAAATCAAATAATGCAAATATAATAAAATGGTAAATTGTGTTCAAGTCTGTGGTTTTTTTTTTTTTGAGTATTTAATGTTCACCAGTTTGATGTTGTGATTTTAATCTGTTCATCAACCCTTGTAGACTCCTAATGCTTTAATCGTTGCCATTGTATGAAAGATGCTTGGTGCGTTTGTGTATTACTTGGGATTCAGTGAAATGTCTCTGTGTAACTGTAATGTTTTGTGTATTAACCTCACAGCAATCATGGCTTGCCTTTTTGACCTTAAAGCCTTAGTGGACACAATGTCTATTGGAACCTTGCTGGCCTACTCTTTGGTAGCTGCTTGTGTGCTGATTCTCAGGTTTGTATCCATGTTTTCACTACATACTCAGGAACATGGTTAGTGCTGAGCAAAAGCTCCAAAGTGTAGCTCAGTGTTGAGAGTGTATTTAAAAGATGCCGTGAATGTTTATTAGATCGGTGATGTAATCGGCTCAATACAACTATTGTGCAGTGGCTTCTTCAGTTAAAAATTGTGTTTATTCAGACCTGTTTTCTCAGCCTGGCTCCCCTTAAAGGGGGCACAGTTATGTTTCCTGGAGTCCTAAAAATGTCCTGTTTAGAAAAACAGGAATTTTAAGAATTTGTGGGGAGCTGACCAAAAAACACATAGCTCTGATCCATATGAACCAAGAAGGCTTTCAGGATTTGGTACAAGTGGAGAATAGTGCTTACAGACCTAAGGGAGGCTATCAGGAGTTGTGTGGGTGTGGTGTTCTAAACATGAAAAACTTACTCACTAACAAGGTTACATTTAGAAGTGTACCACAGCCCACCACAAATAACACTAACCATCTTAAAACAGTTCGGTTTTTGTGTATACCTGCATTTTTTTGCAGACAAGAACATGTTACACAAATGAACATGTTTTGAAGTTTAAAATGCTTTGTTTATTATTGTTGTACATTATGTAGTTAGATGGTCATCTTGTGGTCATGTTTTGCTGTGCCACTGTATCCTAATTATTGATATTCGTGTCTTTCTGAAAAACAAATTTGCCCATATGGATTTCAAAGCAGTTGCCAGTTGAAAAGCCATTTATAGTCATCTATGATGTTTTCCACACGAGTACTAGATTTTGGTGTGTTGTGACTATTAACATTTTCAGTACTGATATTAAGCGTCATGGTAGTAACCCCTCCCCCACCTTTCAGGTATAGGCCAGACTCTGTGTCGGAGAGCAGTGGGATTGGTGAAGAAGGCGAGGATCTGGGTGAGTCAGAGCTGACCGAGTCTGAGTCCCACCTCAACAAGCTGAAGGACAAGGAGGCAACGCTGCGCTCCCTTTTCAACCCCTCAGCACACCCCACCGAGGCCTCATCCACTGCCGTCAACATGGCCGTCGGGGTAATAGGTCAGCACTGCCCCACGCCTCACAAACTCTGATGCACGTAAATTCCACTCACAAGACCTGGAAGGTTTATGGCCTCTTGCTACGTAAAATTCAGATGTGTGTGTGTGTGTGTGTGTGTGTATTTGGCCTTTCTCTAGTTATTGTAGTGTGTGCTGTAAGTGCCGTCACCACACACTGTGGAGAAGCCATCCTTGCTTTGGAGCCCTGGGTCCTGGGGGTGTTGGTGGTGTCTTTGGTCGTTTTTTCTGGGTGTATCATCTTGGTTTGTAGACAACCACAGACAAGCAAGAAGGTGTCCTTTATGGTATGTATACTACAGGTACTGAATATATGTACTGAATATGTAGGACAGGATAAGTTAGGGTCTGTACACAAAATGCTGTTATACAGTTCATGGGGGGAAAGGATCATTAAACAGATAGAAAAGGAGAAGCAGATCAAACAGTATGAAAAATGTCCTTAAGAATGTCCTTAAAAATGAACCTTAAGCCTGCTATACATAATGCGTGATATGGATTGAAGATATCGGCATAGTACAAAGAAAGTAGTTCTGTGAAGCGTGGGGCGATATAAAAAGGATTATACAGGGTGAGGACAAATTTGGAGCAGCTACAAAGGGAAAAAAAAGCCCAGAGCATGAGCTCGAGAGCGTTGGTATATTACTCTTGCTCCTGTGAACATCAAAACCATTGTGGTGTACCACAGCAAATTTGCTTTCATTTGCTCCATTAACAGTGACTTTAAGCAGTAAATGCACGTGTTCAGATGTTTAATACAATATGCTTGTTTGTTCCATAGGTTCCCATGTTGCCCTTTCTGCCCATTTTGAGTATTTTTGTCAATGTTTACCTCATGGTGCAGCTGAGTGGAGACACGTGGATCCGTTTCTCTGTGTGGATGGCTGCAGGTAAGTAGTTTTCTCTTTCACCTCTCTAATACACACACACACACAGATTGAAGCATGTATATGTATGCACAGACACACAATGAAGAAGCAACAGACCTTGATATTAGCAGAGGTTTATGAGAGGAATCTGGGGAAAAAATCTACTTGAATTCCAGTGTGGTCAAAGTCATGACTTTTGCCATGGAAACGGTGTGATTAACTCTTGCGCCTCAGGTTTCCTCATTTACTTCGGTTATGGGATATGGCACAGCAGTGAGCACCAGAAGGACCAGCAGGACCCTGATGGCATACCAGAGAAGAAAAGGATGTTTGGAAAGGACGACGGTGTGGAAAAAGTCGTCCATCCAGAGAAGACTAGTCAGTTTTAAAGGATGTCTGACCCTATACCAACTTCCAATCCTACTGAGCAGTGTGCCTGGCCCCCAGGCTGGGATGAGGGTAGGGAACACTGTTCAGTAATGTTTTGTCAATGTTTTGACTGATTGGTACCCTCATATGGGGCTGTGATGGGTTAATGTTAATGCACAATATATGTGAACGTATCTCTGTCATTAGAGCGGTACATTTGTGCATTAGTATATTAACCATTTCAGCTCTGAATGAGCTTTGAGTTTTATACAGTAAACTACAGTTACCTCTAGTTTTACTATGTTCATATGTAATAGGTTCAAGATATTTCAAACAGTGAATAGTTAACACTGAGAGAATTCACTACTAAAGAATAACATTGTCACAGTTTACTGGTGGGTTTTTTTTGTTTGTTTGTTTTTTTAGTGCCCATGGCTATGAGTATTCATAGTATTTCTAAAATGCCCATTTCTTTCGTTTGCTACATTTTCATTTCCTGCCCTTAAAAGAACATAGAATAAAGACAATTACACTTTTTTTTTCATTTATACTTCTTTTCCTTTTAAAGTGCCATGTAAAGAACGTTTGAATCTCTGTCTTGGTAGTCAAACTCTAAGATCACATTCCTTGTACTGATAGTCTTATAGAATGGATTATTTATCTGTCTTGCCTTGTCTTGTCTTGTGTGCACAGATAGTTCTAATACCAACACAGTGTTCCTTCATACCCACAAATGTATGAAACATGTCAAGTCACATTCAGGCAGAAGCTTGTCCTTATAAGCTTGGAGAGAATAAGTGTTTGTAAATGCTCTGCAAACAAGATGTTTTTTTCTTTATTTAGATTCATTCAGATATAAAACTATTTATAAAAAATAGAAAAAAACCTTTCCATTGGGATTAAAAACAGCAGCTTCCCTTCATTTTGACTTTAATCTTAATCTTAATAACTAATTAACATATTTCTAATATGGTTTCACATGTTTCTGTTAAAATGTATTCACTCATACAAAGTGGCATCCCAGTACAACCGTGTTGTCTTGATTATACACTGTATGTCTTAATGCTGTGACCCACTGACAGCTTCACAGTGTTATCTACTGATGTACAAGACCAAGCATGACCAAATCAAGGTTAAGATCTTCTGCTTGTTGTGAACTGAAGGTGTTCAGTCTCCATCAGTGTTCACAGTTGTAGGTGGCTTGACTAGAATTTTGAGAACCTGAAAGAATAAAAAACACCTAATCGTGAGATTTCTACCCAACTATTTTTGGTTTTGTAGCCTTTGTAGAAGTGACCCATATACATGTCTTCTGCTACTCTTTATACAGTGACTTTTGAATTAAATAGTGATTTGTTGAGTGTATTACAAAGTGATTCCAAAATATTAAATGGCAAATTTGTTTTTTACTCACATTGTTGTCAATAAATACCCTTTTTGTTTTGTTGGTGGTGTTTTTTTTTTTTGGGTTGTGTTCAGATTTTCAGCAATTCAAGTATCGCCAACATTCTATTTCTTTAGAAAACCCTGTATGTACATTTGGTCAGAGAACTGCTGTTACAGCGTGAAATCTGAAATAACTGGTAGTAAACATATTTCATAGAACATAAGTATTTAAACCACAAGCTTCAAGGTTCTGATATTAAAGATTTTCTACTACCAGTGATAGATTTGTAGGTCTTAAGTTGGAGACCTTTGTACTATCTCTCGCTGCAATACTTCAAGTTATCAGCTGAGGGAGCTGTTGTCTGCTATTGATTGTTTTGTTTAAAGGGAGAGCATAAACCCAATCTTGAATTGCTTTCCTGGAGGACCACTGCACTGCAAAGCGTATTGTCCCTTGCAACAGTTTCATCCAATCAGGAAATTCAGCGGTGTGTGTACACTAAACACCACAGAATCCTAGAAGAACTGGAGATAGAAAACACTGTTGAGAAGCTTGTGCTTGCTTTACTTTTTTCCATCTATCAAACATGTCAGCTTTCAGCGGTCAAATTAACTTTCCTTCTGGCTTAGTTTGACTGATTTGGATATGTAACTGGCCTCCACAGTTTTAATCTGCCAGACAAAATGTTAAAACACCATTAAATGTCAAAGTTTGTTTGTGTTTTAATGTTTGACATATGGGCATCACACTAGTTAGTAAGTCCAAGTGTATTGCCCAAATCCTCCGTTCAACGATCTCAAGTAGCAGGGCGTCTTTCTCCCAGCAGAGGGCAGCAGAGGATTGATTTTGTGTAATTTGGGCCGTCAACTGGGGAGTTGCAGGGCTGCAGCACTGTACCCTCTGTGTGGAGGAAGGAGCCCACAGTGTAAATAGGGCAGTCGAAGTTTGCAGAGTTTCGGCTCTGCTGCCCGGGCCTCCTGTGTGACTGAAGTGGCCTTAGCGCAGCTGCGACCGTCCGATCCCCGCCACCATGAAACTCAGCCTGCTGCTCGCACTGGCGCTTCTCTCGGTGGAACTTCAAAACGGTGAGCCACCTTCCTTTTTTTCTGCCTTGTTCTTCACGTCCCACAAAACTGATGTCCGTAAATCTGAAAGTGAGTGCGGTTGTGTGGCTTGTGTAGTTTGCCAGGGGTCACAGTATTGGTGGATGTGATGAAGATGATGAAGATGCAGAGCAGAGATATGGAGGGAGCTTGGGAAGGGAAAGAGCTCTTCAGAAGTTAACGAAGAAAAACCTTTGTTTATTGTAATTCAACTCTCAAACCTATTTTTGGTATTGTTTCTTTATTCTGCAGTCTTATTGTATTTTTTGACAAAGGAAAAATTCTAAAGTTTTCCAATTATTTAATTTCGTTGGCATTTTTACACTTTGAAATGTCTCGGTTTAAAACACTGTTTAAAAAAAAACTACACTTAGAAATAATAATAAAAAAAAAACATGATAACTGACACCACACACAAGTTGTGGTGTCAGCAGATTTGACCTTTTTTGTACATTATACATCAGCATAAAGAGCAAAAAAAAGACATATTTCCTGCACTCCTGTTTATACAGCTGTGGGTTGGAAAGACAAAATGGAGAAACTTTCCAGATGTGTGCACTATTTCTCCTTCTGCCATCTCTGGCTCTGTCTTCGGAACCAGAGCAATAACTGAGTGAAAACCCTGAAGGAAATCAAATCCTGTTTACTGGGGAAATATTCGTTCCCTTCTCTGCGCCTTCATCACACAGAAGAAAACAGGAAACCCTAAAGTTGGCACACACTTTTTCAGCTTCTTGGCCACCTCCTTAAAGTTCTCCCAGTTTTCACAAACATTTCTATGATAAGATGCATGGCTGCTTTCTGTGCTTTCCACATTCCATCTTTAATGCATTAAGACGCATTAAAGCATATTAAAGGTTCTTTCAGTAGGGCTTTTCCATTATGGTTGAGGTTTTGTACTAATGGTGGAATAATGAGTGGAATTTTCCTCACGTGGTCACAGGCGAGAGTCAGCAGGTCACCCATAAGAAGGAGGGTGGTGAGAACCGCTTCAGGCCAGGGCGAAAGCGCGTCAAAGTGCGTTACCCAAAAGGAAAAGAGAAAGAAGTTGGAGGAAAATCTCAATCCATTCTCACCCAGGTTTTGGACAAAGGCCGTTTCCTACGTCTTGGTGACACTCTAATCTTGAATCCTGGGAAGACAATGGAGCTAAGATGTAAAGGTACCAAGATTGGCTGGGCGTACCCCTCTTACCTGGACATCTTTAATGATCATCGCCTAAGGTAGCATTACCCATAATCCTTTACATCAGTTATATTGAGTCTGTACTTTTTAAAGTTTAGTTTAAATCCTAATGTGGGGTTGATAAAGGCTCTTTTTCTAGATCTTCCACTCATTCTAGATGCAAGTTCCAAACCCAGTCTCACATCTATTCAAATGCTCCAGAAGATGTGTTATGTCGTTCCAGAATGTTATGACGGATGTAGTTCTGACTTTGCATTTTACACAATGTTATTAATTCTGTATTTAATGGACAGTTTTTGTTTACTATTGAAAAATAATCCTATATTAAAGATGATGATAAAACTCCTTGCAGTAAGATTTGTGTTTTTCTTGTGCTGCTGTTGTGTCAGCATTAAACAGCACGAAAAGTTTGGTCAATTGACCCTGACGTCGCCCTCTGCTGCTGATACGGGAGAATACAGCTGCTGGGTGGTGCTCTGTGATGGGGAAGAGTGTGAGAAGGACCCAGATCGCACCTCTATCACCTACATTTACTTCGCTGGTACAGATTCTCCCACAATTCCACATTCAGACACTGTTTCTGTTAATAATACAGCCATACAGTCATTTGGTGTTACTTGAGTACTGGTGTTTAATTTTAGTTCATTATTTTTCCATGGACAATTTTGGTTTTTAGCAGTTAGCAGAAATACACTGTCAATGTTCTTGAGTTTGGAGCACAACTAATGCAAAGTCCTTTGTCTCTGTGCAAAGATAAAGATGAGCTGTTTGTCCCTTCGGCCATCCACTTTGAGATTGTGTTCCTGAGACCCGATAAGCCGACCACTGTGCCCTGTCGGGTGACTACTCCCAAGGCCACAGTCTCGCTGCACAGGGAGGTGCCTCCAGAGGAGATCCTTGTCGATGGAAGCCTCATCTCCTACAAACCCACTAAAGGCTTCATCCTGCAGAATCCCGGTCCAGAGCACACAGGGGCCTTCTACTGCAAGGCCAACAGCACTACCAAAAGCACCCCACAGATCTCCACAAAGTTCCAGCTGCTCTATGTTGAAGGTCAGAAGGATGTTAGTGATAGAGAGGCTGGGATGTCTACTGAAGCATGTACTGAAGCTGGGATCTCTACTGAAGCATGTACACTTGCCTGATTACATCATACTGTGTGATGAAAAACATGAATGAGAAATGGCACTAAATGGGATTCGTTGAATATTCTGTGTTCCTGCCTCCTGTATTCTAGTTCCAAGTGGACCTCCATTTGCAACTATTCAGGTTCTCCCAAATCAAGTGAGTGGAGGGGACATCTTTAATGTTACCTGCACAGTTCTGGGTGAGCCTGAGGTTGATATTAACTTCACATGGATCTTTCCAGGCCAGGTAAATGGCACATTATTTCCGTCAATGAAAAAGAGAGTGAGACTAGACAAAAGGATATTAAGATTATTATATAATGTTTGATTGTGACAAAACTTCTAATCACACATCAATAACCATACAGCAGAGAACATTGTTTTTAATTTATGTATTTTTTTGCAGCAACTGAGGTTCTGATGAGTGATAGACTTGTGAGATGTATCATGGTTATTTAGTGGAGGTCATTAGCTAGTAATTTATTGTTGCCGTAATTTAAATCATCTTATCAAACTGAGGCAGCCTGTTGAAAAGCTCCAAAAGCTTTTGGAATCTTAAGATGTAGATATTGTGTTGTGTGACTTTAGATCAGATAAGTGAACCGCTACACTTGCCAAGCTAAATACCTCCTAATTAATTTATCTAAACCGCCACAAGAATACACAGTATAGTCAGTAAAAATCTTTTTGGACCTTGGACTTCTCAGTAACTCTTCAGGTCTTCAGTTCTAGTTGCGATACCCTCTGTAGTATTTTTCTACCATACACATTTTCTAGAATACCATGTTTTAATACCTTTTAGTATCACATCTCTCTCTCTCTCTCTCTCTCTCACACACACTCACACACACACACACACACACACACACACACACAATGTGAACAAACCTCCATGCACGTACATTGAGTTCTTTTCTTCATGCTTCCATTGCAGGATGAAAGACCTGTGAATATTCAGGACTCATGGAGGTTGATAAACAGAGGTGTGGGTCATACCACTCGAATGTCCCAGAGCGTCTTGACCGTGGACGACGTGGAGACCATCGACTTTGGGGACTACATATGCACAGCCAAAAACCTCTACGGAGAGACATCAGTGGCCACTCATGTGGACTCGTATGACTAGTTCCTCCTAAACAACCAAGAAAGAAAACCATAAAACTGAAGCAGACTCCATGTTTACCACAGGCATCTCCCTACTGGTTTGTACGGGTGCTTCCCCTTTATAAGGACTATAGCCATTATAAGGGTATGGCCTCGAAATAAATGGCTTTTCGAGGAAAAGCTTTATTTTCATGTAATGAGAAACAACAACAAAAGTAACACTCTGTATAACGTGATATCTTGCCAAATCCTTTTTAAATGGATTTCACGCTAATCTTATTTGCTATGATACAGCGCAAAAAGAGGTTGCAAACGCTTCACAGGACTAAGCTTTTATAAACACCACATTATCTCCATGCCGATACACGTACAACTGAGTGCGTTATGTTTGTGCATTGCTGGCGGTGAACCCAGAATGGGATTGGTGTTGAACTCTGACTGCTAACGCTCTAATGGACTCCGCATGTGGAATGTGTAGTGCCGAACCTTCTTGCGTTGCACCTTCGCCCACACCGGTCTTACCCAAACTTTCTGTCTTTATCCATCTATGGCTGGGGTTACCATTACGTTCAATTAGCTGCCATTTGCGCCTGTATACAGGGATCCTAAAAAGTAAAATGACGTATCCAACGGAAAAAAGGGAGGGAACATGCTTTGTAAAGAAACAGACTGGTGGTGGTATTTTTTCATATGACTTTATTAATTGCATATTTCAAAGAGTTTCAGCTTCACAGCAATAAATTTAATACCCACACAAATGTCTTAGCAACACACAGCCAAGGGAACTCGTCTGTGTCACTTACTCCTCACAACCTTAATTCACGAATTTGATTATGGTCAGACCTTAATTCTGCAGTAGGTGGTTACTTGAAGTTAGGGGTGTTTTTGTAGCCAGTGAAACATGCTCAAACAGTCATTTTTATTGGTCCCATGGTCTATAGGTGGTGAAGGGGGTGGGGGGAGTTTCAGGGCTCAACAGTGTTAAAGGCATAGAATACATAAGATACTCAACCCATATTCACACTGAAATGCACAGTTCATGTAATGGCAGATTACTAAAAGGAGTCAGTATTTGAGCTAAGCAACACTCAAATGAAATTAAAACCCACTATCAATATTCAGGGGATTTCAGTCAATAAGCTCATTGGGCAAATAAACTGAACACTACCTATAACTAATCGGGTAAGTCAAAAATGAACAGATTCAAAATACCCCTGGGGGAAAATTATGCGAATTCCCAAAGCACATTTTGAAAGCTGCAAACTAGACATAATTCCAGATTACTGATGGAGCTCTCTAGGAATATCACTTTTTTGGACCCGGAAGACCCTTTTGTTTGCATTTACTGTGCAAAAAAAAAATTCTTCAGGGACATATACTATTTTGCTGTTAAGTAAAATTCTGGGAAATTTCCATGACTTGTTGACATTAGCCATTGTAACAGAGGTGATGGTAGTACACTTAAAGGCTGCTAGTGGTAAAGCTTTTTTTTTTTTTTTTTTAGACTCGGCCTTTGATTCAAATGGCACACTAGTCTTCTGCATAGAAATTGAAGACAGATACTAAAAAAAAAAAAATTCATCCTTCCATTCAAAAGACAACGATTAATGTGCATTCCCAGTTAATGCAACACAAAACAGTCTGGCAAAAAAAACTCGCTCACTAAAGGCAAAGAAAAAGAAAGGCAAGTGACAAAAATAGTGAGAAATTATGTACAAGCCCTGAGATTTTCTCTCTTTCAAAATGAGACAAGAAAGACAAAAGGTACAAAAAGGTGGCCTCATTGGTTAAGTGCTTCTGTGCAAATATCTTCAGTCTTTATAGTCATTCATCTGTACAAGATTCACCTGAGAGAAGATCCACTTTGGATTAGAGTCCTTCAGGTGACCAGGATCACACTGACACAGCTAATATAGCTATCTCTCTGTGGCAGAGTCTTTCAGAAGAGGTGTCCTGGAAGCTGAGGGCCAGTGTTATCTGGGTGAAACTGGAAGGCTGGAGAAGACGCCCGAATTGCGAGGGGAATGGACACTTACGGAGGGCGAGGAGGGAGAGATCTTACGTGGGCTGCTCAGGTCCCCATTCTGCAGCTTCCAGAGCAGCTCCTCGTTTTCCATAGACAGACGCTTGTTGACCTTGGTCTCCTTCTGCAGACACTCCTGTAGGGCGGCCTGCTCTGAGGAGAGCTGCCTGAAGTGTTAAACACAAAACAGACAAATTTATCACACTGACGAAATTTACGACAATAAGAAACCATAAGCAAGCCAACATCAGTGGTCAGCTTCAGCCCACAGGACTACTGCTGACTGCTGATATAATTTGGGTGGCGGGACATTTTCAGCGATACCAACACCCAAAATCGTGGCCCATACCAGCGTTCTCAGTGAGACTAATACAGTCATGGTAGTTGCTGTCAAGGTGGTACGGTCCAAAACTGACCACTTATGGTGAAGAATGACAAATATTGCATAAATGGGATATGGTTCTTACGAAGTGGTTCTAGTAAATAATATATAATTATTATATTTACTAGATATATAATATCTAGTGAATATAATAAATGTCTATAATAAAGTGGGTGGTGACACTTGCTCCAGTAAATAGTTTAAACCTATCCTACTTGAATTAATATCACTTGGTGAAACAGCCATTCAAAAATTCAAATTCAAAAAATGCATTTGAATACTTAACCCCCCTAACCCACATTCACAAGTATTGGTGTGTCTTGTTTAATTAACTCTAGCTTAGAGGGACAAGGGTTTGGGATGGGAAAAAGCAAGCAAACAAAAATCCACTAGACTAAGCACCACATAAGATTACTTCAAGCTTAAATAGCCTTGTAACAACATTGCCTTCCCTGTGAGGGAATGGGGATCAGTCGCCTGGCTGGGTAAATGCACCATTGTACCACAATAAGAAGCCTTATGGGTGAGACTACATTTTTCTGTCTCTGGTACCTGATTCAAATTGTAATTTGCTGTGGATAACAGCATCTGCTAAATATGCAAATGTAAATGCAAGAAGTAATGGAGCTACCTGGACAAGGCAGCATGTTTGTCCATCCTGGCTTTTAGGTCCTCGTTTTCTTGCTGGACCTTCTTAAGACATTCGTCAAGCTTCACGTTCTTCTCCATCTGGAATAATGCCATTAAAACAGTCAAGGTCATGATCTCAAGCTCTTTGCCTCACCAACCTGACCATGACAACCACACGGCATATTGTATAACATGAAACAGATGCTTTCTGTTTCATATTTTACTCAGCCTCCTCCAATTTCATCATTCAGTGAAACAAGAGATGGGTGATAAAACCAAGGGCCAAAATGAAGAGTTGAGCTTACCAGTTTGTCCATTTGCATGAGTTTCTTGTCCTGTTGGTGAATCTGCTTGTTCTTAATGTCTAACACCACTTTCAGACTTTCCAGCTCTTGTTCCAGGTAGAGGGTGTGAGAGTCCTTCTGGAATCAGCAAAGGTCAGCGAAAAAGGTCATAGTACTTGTTCAGATCCTCAAAACACTTGACTGTTGTTGCCAGGCAAAGATTCTACAGAAGAATTGACAAACTGATGCATGGTAAAATAAGCAGACATAGCAGTGTTTGCTTGAGGATTTACACAAAGCATTTGTTTCTGGTAAATTATGAGGAGAAGTCTTTTGAATTCTCTCTGGGAGTAGGTCCAGTAACTCCATAATATATTATTATGTAGTAATAGCAAAGCACTGGATGACAGGGGTAATCCTGTCTCTCTCTATATTGTATATAGAGGGCTTGGCAGCTCAACGGAGGATCGCAATCTAAATCCCCTTGGGTGCACTTTGAGAATGATAGGAGCGCCAAAAGCCACCTAACACTGACCAGAGAGCACCATCTAATATTAACCTACCACTCCCTGAAGGTCATGTTATACCCTAAATGGACAGAAATTGTTCAAACATTGTTATCAGTGGCTGCTATTCCTGTTTGCCTGATAACATGGACAAATGGTGAAGGAGAAATTAGGAGCTGGTGGGTGGTGTGTAGAGTACCTGATATTTCTCAGCAAACAGCTTCCTTTGTTCCTCCTCTGCTTTTAGCCTCTCGCTGAGGAATTTGTTGTCTGTTGTGAGCTCCTCAATTTGGTTCTAATAGAGGTAAAATATATCAGTATTAAAGTGCTCATCACCTATTAAAATGACTGATTACTCTGTGAGGCAAAGCGGTAATGGTGGATTAATAGTGGTGGGACCAGCTTACAGATAATGTTGCTTCTGCATCTTTAAGGTTTTTTTCCAGAGCTTGAATCTCCTTCTCATGAGATTTATTGATTTCTAAAAGAAAGAGAAAACAATCAGCTTAGTTCAGCTAAGCAAAGAAAAATAAACAAATGTTGCATATATTCTGGTTTGGTGAAGAGATGAAACTAATATTTCGCACCTTCCAAAGATAGTTTGTAGTTCTCTTTAAGGCTATCCACCTTCTCTTCATGGCTGGCTTCCAGGTCTTTCTTCATAGTGTTATGACTGGCTTTCAACTCCTCCAGCTTAGACAGGCAAAAAAAAAATAGCCTCTGTATCTGAAGGACTCTGGCAATTGTATCAGAAACCTCACACACACAAATGGGTACACAGAAAAAAGCTCCCACTTGTAAGCCAAAGATATAAATCATTTGCATGCTTAACTCTGAAGACAAATGGAAATTTCTAGTAACTAAAAGATCAAGTAACAGTTAGCAATATAACCAGAGAAATATATAGGCACGGTCATGGAATGAAAATAGCTGGATGAGTTTTACACTAAATCGGCACTAGGCTGTCAGAGAGGACATGCGAGAATATGAGAATTCCCAGAACCTGTAATGAAATGCCCATCAGTCACACTCACTTGCTGCTCCATATGGGCTTTACACTTGTCCGCCTCCTCCTGGTAGGTCTGGTGGACCTTCTCCCACTCGGCTGAGTAGAAGGCCTTCAGGCGCTCCTCCAGGTCAAGCAGGTCGGAGCGGTGCTGCTCCTGAACCTTCTGCAGCACGCCATCAAAGGCAGCACGAAGCTCCTCCTTCTCCTGCTCCAAACGCTCGCATGCCTGGACCGAGCTCACTGTGGAACACAGTCCCTGCTTTAGTCAGAAGGCACAGCACTTGCATCCCCAAATCAGAAAAAACTGGCATGCATTTCAAATTAATAAAACTGTGAAAACAGTGATTTGGAAATTCTCTCTGACTTGTATAACAACAACAACAACAACTGCACTATAATCAATACTTTTACTCATGCATTTTGCTTTTCCCCCCTCAAATAAACAATATTATGTCTTGCAACATATTTCAAAAACCATCAGGATGATAAAGCATTTAACAGTTCGTAATGCCATTTCTTTTCCCCAACAGGTAAAAGATGTTTAGGAACTGAACACACCAAGTGTTTAAGGTATCATTTTGTCCCATTGTCTTAAGGTGTGCAACAGTACAGGGTCTTTGTTGACCCTTTTTGCATTTCAAAATGTGCAAAGCATTCTCTAGTGGGAACAGTTCAGGATCACAGAGAGACAACTCCCAACACACTCTACTGGGAACAGTTCGCAATCACAGAGAGACAACTCCAACACACTCTAGTGGGAACTGTTCAGTATCACAGAGACACAACTCCAACACACTCTACTGGGGACAGTACAGGATCACAGAGACACAACTCCAACACACTCTAGTGGGAACAGTACAGGATCACAGAGAGACAACTCCAACACACTCTAGTGGGAACAGTACAGGATCACAGAGAGACAACTCCAACACACTCTAGTGGGAACAGGTCAGAACTACAGACAGACCAGCACCTGGATCCTGGTCTTCTACAGCCATGCCTTTGTAATGTATGCAGAACTTGGTTTTGCATTGTATTGCTGATATATGAATGGGTGTCTATGGAAAACGGGCCATCTTGAAGACAGCACATGTTGCTCCAAAACTCTTTGGGTTTTTTTTTTTTTTTTTTTTTTGGCATTAATGGTGCCATCACAGATGTGGACGTTGCTGAAGCTGCCCTGACTTTTGCACTTGTTGCTGGGAACAGCTTGGAGGGTTAAATCAGCCAATGGCCTTTGCCCATTACACCCTCAAATTCTTTGGATCTTTTCATTGTTATGCAACTGTAGATGAAGAAACATCTAAATTCCTTCCTATCTGTTTTTGAAGAGCACCGTTTTTCAACATTTAAATAGGTTCCTTGCGTATTTGCTGGCAAAGTGGTTCTCAGCCCACTTTTACTCAAAAAAAACAGGCTGTTCCTGAATGCTGCTTTTGTACCAAATCATGATTACAATCACCTGTTCCCATCAGCTGTTTCAAATTACAAAATTATTTAATTATTTCACCTCATTACTAGACCCAAATCAACACCTTCCCAACTCTTTCTGGAACATGTTGCTGTTCCAAATGGCAGGAATGCGTGTACATTTACAAATATTTACAAAATGAAACAAAGCTGACCAGACAAAATATGAACTCTCGTTCATATACAGTCTGCAATGGAATACAAATCAAAGTAAATTTGCAAGTCATTGCTTTCTTTTTGAGGATTGGGTTTGTAAATGATTCATTTTATTAAATTCACAAGTCATTTACATATCGTACCTCACACACTTTGACACACACACACACACACACACCCCAAACCAAAAACAGAAAAAATGTCCAGTCTTTTACAGGTCTATATCTGGAAAGACAAAGCTAAAAGCCCATTTGCTGCCTTGACATAATGTCCTGCCAACACTTGATGGTATGATTCACTAGAAAAGAATTCCGTTCAGATGCGCAGTTGTCAGAGCAGTTGTGGAATCTCTAATGGTATCGCATGCAGAGCTACAAAGCTACACTGTTACATGAGACTACATGTCGAGCTACAACAGAGCAAAAAAAAAAAAAAAATAGTGACAGCATGATCTAGAAATCCATGAACAAAAAAGGAACATAAGCTGCACTCTGTCATGAGTCGAAGCCCAACGTTTCACAGGGACTGGAGTTATTCTCCATTTCTGAATGGCTTTCTTTACTGTTGGCAACAGATGTTTCTCGGACCTTTCCCCACAAGGAGTGGTGCCATGGCTGCAGTGAACTACTAGGTGACTTTGGGGATCTCGTCTGCAGCTGCTGCATTTTGTGCTCCGCGGCACGTATCGAGGCCGAGCTGTCGAGTCCATCGTACCGCACGGCAACAGGTTAGGGGTCGTGGTCAAATTGTCGTACTGCTTGGATGCCTGTCGTCCTTTGGCAGTCCAGCTGCCAGTCTATAAGGGTTGCCCTCGGCAACACCAATGACAAAACCGGCAAACGACGACGGACGACCGTGGCCCACGCTATCGGAAAGTGAAGCCGATACATTCACCTTCTTAGTGCACCATTAACCCTTTCTGTCCAAAAAACGCTTTACTGTGCCTGGTGGCTCACATGACGTGAGTCACTGACCTGCATCTGACTGAAATCACAAATCGAGAGGAGGTACCTGAGGTCAAATCAATACGCAACTGTAACACGAAGCAGTTAAACAACCCCTGGGGTAAAGAGACACACCCTATACAAAACCTTAATCCAATCATGTTTATATAAAGGCCAATCACAAAGCAGGCATGAGAACGATATGGAAAAAAAAGATCACCCATGACACATGCCTCACTAAAGGATGAGTAACCTGTTTCTAGGATCCAGGATGGGGTGGGAGCTCAGATGCAATGGCAGAGACAGCGGACGAGCCTGTCCGTAGCGCTCGTTAATGCCTGGATGCATTTCATAAATCTGCAGTGTAATTCTATTAAAGGGTAAATTTCTGCAGCAGGCCTCAAACGCACAGCCTATAAATACTCGGAATAATGTGAGTGAATGGGGGCGGGG
>JAOYMR010000009.1:14724555-14735406 GCA_025802075.1 Tenebrosternarchus preto | reverse complement strand
AAAGAGGGAGATGCATGCTCCACCCACTATTCTTAGGAGCAAAGAGGGAGATGCATGCTCCACCCACTATTCTTAGGAGCAAAGAGGGAGATGCATGCTCCACCCACTATTCTTAGGCTAATATCTCTTTAACAGATTCCACTGCAGGACACTGTGCGTATAGCAAAATACAATTGGTTTAGGTGCCGATAATCAATATGTAACTGTATATAATTATGTGCAGTATTAGCAAACAAATGATGATGATGATGAAGGCTCCACCAGACTTATTTGTTGTCAAGACAAATATATGTTTCCTAAACAAAAGAGAGATGGTTGAATTAAAGGTATTAAATGAGTACTTCTGAATTTAAGGTACGACAATCCTCATATGGAATGCACATGACATATTAAAGCTGAACCTAATCTCGCAACCTCCGAAAAGACAAAACCCTCTTCAATAATCCATATTTATCCTACCGTATCCGTGTTCCCGGATCGGTGGCGTTATCGATTCCACCCATGCTAGCATACTAAACATCAATAAGAGAATATTAGGTGTCGGCCATTTCTTATGAGCATCAGTGTCGGGATTGGTAGTGATCCAAGAACTAGGTTAATTCAAAATGGACATAAATATGCAGTGTGCAAATATTCACTTATGGGCTTTGCTAAAGCTCAGCTCAAGGCCAAACTGATGACAAATGACATTTGAGTGACATCTGAGTGGGCCGATTACAGATTCTGGTGGATGTTCTGGGAGTCTCAGAAATTCTCACTCGGTTTAATCGCTCCTTAACTGGTCAGAGAACGTCTGAAAACGCGGCTCGCATGTGAATGCTTCTGCATCAGCAGTGCATCATCAATGAAAACTCCATAGTTTGCAAGCTGTGATCTGCACAGGATAAAAAAAAAAAAAGAAAAAAAGCTTCCTGGAATTCTGACTACAAATCAAGTGATTTATAGGTATGAAGAGTTTTTACAAAACTGCCAACTGCAAACAAACAATTGTAAAAGGACAATAAAAGATCAAGACAACTATATCTGTCACAATCAATGTTTTTTTTTTTATCAATGGTTTAATGTTTTAATTAAAATATGCCACACTGCACAGGACATGATGATGTGTGCGTGTGTGCGCGCGCGGGTGGTGATTAATGGGATAGACATGCCTCCCTAGAAACGAACTTGTGAAAGTTAATCACTGAGCTATGTGAAGGCATCACCAAAACAAACAAAGCGGGGGAGTGTGTGTGAACACACGCGCACACACACACACCCCCACCCACAAAACACGCACGTCAAACAAACCCAAACTGAGCACAGCCCTTAAGGTCTTAGAGGCATGGCCAAAATAAACAAAAACGCTATGCAAACCGAAAACTATCAAGAGTCTTCTGAGAAATCTGGCAACTCAACATGAACATTTAACAGCAGCCCCAGAAAGTGTTTCGAGCAGACGGTAAAAACACTCTCCAAGGCCTTTAATGGTGGGTGACCCTAATCCTGCTTACCTCAGCGTACAGGTTCTGCACCACCACGGCGACGGCCTCGAACCTTCGGCTGCTGGTCCGAAAGCTGCTCTTCAGCTGATGGATGGTCTGGTTCTTCCTCTCGCACAAGGTCTTGTAGTACTCCACGCTGCGCGTCTTGGTCTCCGGCGGGACCAGGTCCGGCTGGCCGTTCCCGTGTCCCCGAGGGCTCGCCTTCGCCTTGCCCTTGTCAACTGGGAGAGAGCAGTCGTTTAGCGGCCCCGCCGCGTTCAGCATGCTCAGAACTAGCGGCTGATCGCGCGAGCCTCCGTTCAACGTCTCCCACCGTCTCGCCGAGCGGTTAAGAATCACCAGCTACCATCCGACCTGCGGAGTCCCGAGTGAACCCGTGTCCATCTCTTACTCCCATCTCCCCCTCCAAGCAACTCTTATTTTAGCAGGGCTGGGTCACACTAGTCTTGATTTACAACAGCTTTATAAATACAACACCCGGGCATTTATTTATTCCAGGCCACAGTGGCTGGAAGAGGGAGGCAGTGAACATGGCAGGAGGAGGCAAAAAGGATTAAATATTCCCCAGTGAGATAATCAGTTTTAAAAACTCAATGGAGAGTTTGGGGAAAATATACCAGCACGATTCTAGACTTTCCTGGTGTTGGACACCAAAAGTCCATAAGTTTACATAGCAGGTCTGGCTGGCTAAAAAAGACACACTTCCTGGGATTCTCAACCTTTGTACTAAATTATTCCAACTCTACAAAACAAGAGTTGTTTAGAATGCTCTGAGGAGTGAAAAAATGTCCACCCATGTTACTGCTACTACTGTAAAAAAATAAATAAAAGAAAACAATAACACATACATTAATCCAAAAAATAAGATAAAACTAAAACTCTGAATGATTATAGGCACACAGATCTATGAGGTCTTATACCATTGCAGTCAGTTCTAGACACATATAGCATTAGCTTTACACTTCCAACACGTAGATGCTACTTTCTAAAAGTTTAAAACCTTCCATACCTTTTCCCACCCATAAAGCAAACAGAAATGCTCTTATTGCATGAACTGTGGGGAAACATAGCACACTCGAACGAAACCTTTCCACAGTGTTGACACAGCCATCACAAGCACAGAGGCTTTTGGTTAATGCAGCTGCCTATAAGATTATACAAATATCACACCTGCTTAACTTTAAACACTCTTGATGAAATGTAGCCTCTTCCAAGCAAACCCAGGTAACCATGTAGCACATGTTCCAACACTTTACCCATCTGTGAGTGTAGTCAGCAAAATGGGAATCCGATTCCAGAATTATCTCCTAAAAGATCATGCAAAAAATGTTCCAAAACCTTTTTTTTTTTTTTTTTTTTTTTGGTATGCTAACCTTTGCATGATATATTTAGCTTTTTTTCCCCATTTGTAAAGGTCATAGTAGTATGTCATTGCTAAGCAACATAATCTTTTTGGAGGGAAAAATGCAAGTACAGAGCAATGCCCACATTCATACCTGAAAACATTCCTTCCAAATTCAAGGAATGCAGAGGGTGGATAATTAAAACCATGATTGTGCCGTTACTTGTACGTGTCTGTGTGTGATGGCTCCCCCTACTGGTCCAAGTTTATTTTCGTATTATCCATGAAGCAATAACGTCCAAATGCAAAATTGCCACATCATTGCGTCAATGTCTCAGTACACACATAACTGCAGTGCTCATCAGCAGAGTTTCACACAAATATTTTAAAACAAAAACAGTTAAATAATACAAATAAAATCTGTCATTGCGAAGCTGGAACTAGCTGTAAGATCAAGTCTGGCCATTCAACACCCAACACATTAATGGCTGTATTTTCAGTACTCTCCTCCAGAGGTCGCTGCATGTAAGGTTAAACACAAAAAAAGTCCAAACAAATAAATAAATGAATTAATTAATTTTTAAAAAAGGGTATTTGTATTACCATGGACACTGATGTTGACTATTAGCTATTGATATCAATGATTATCAAAATAATTAGGACTCAACTGAACTCAGAAAAAGTTTAAGTGATTTGGGATGAGATTCAATATCTAATATAAAGGGATCTATATTTGTAGAATTTACTGCAATAGAAAGTATCTTTGGTGAACAAAATCAGGTTTATACTTAATGAAGAGGAGTTTGTTCTAGAACAGCTTGCATGCTGCTATAAATGATTCATTGTTATCCAACACTTGAATTATTCAGACAGGCTTAAGAGAAGATGCATTTGGTGCTCTCAGGCAGAACTGTCATTGCAGCTGTAAACAAGACTTCCATGGCAACTGGTAGGGTAGAGACCGCTTTCAACAGTCCCACGCTGTCCAGAGAGGAGATGTGCATTTTTACCACCAAAACAACAAGACTCAAATACAGGCCTTTATATGGCATTTTGCAATGTTTCTTTAGGCATAAAAATGATTTACAAATTGTATTTCACAAAATGTCAAAGAGGGCTTCAATTCTCCAGATGAAATGACATAATGAACATTCCTCACACTCTTGTGCCACCAAGAGACAGCTCAGCTCGTGTGGGTGGGCTGCTGTGTTCATTCAAAACACTTGTTGTGCTGCTCTTATTGTGGACACTCAAGGACCGTCTTACCAACCATCAGAGCCAACGCTATGATGTCACCATGCTTTGCTGCTTTTGCGCACTGACCCCCAATATAGAACAACATCTCATCTAGGAAGGGCTGAGAAACAGAACTACAATAACCAAAATCCAGCTGTGCAAGCATAGTAACATTCAAAAGGTTAGAGACAACACGTTTACCCGTTTTATTTTTTGCTATTTATTGAGTTTGTTAGTTTTTTTTCCCATTGGACTTTCCTTTTAATGAATGAGCAAGTGGATTATCTCCTCAAAATGTCATCCTCACATTTTACATGTACGTGAGAAAGAATTGTACAAAGCACTTAAGATGTGCCTAGGTGTGGGGGTTTCTCTAAAGGAGAACCATGTCTGAGACACCTTGTATTGGGGTGGTCTGAAGACGGAAAGAATGGATGAGCAACAGAGGAGTAGGGTACAAAAAATAGAGGAGGCAAATGAAACACTAACTGATTTAATATTTTAGTTCAATGTTCTATGCTAATTTCTGTTAAATACATTAAACTTGCACTTAATGTCCATTTTGACTGGAAATTAAATAAACGAAAGCATGTCCGACTTTTGCTGCTGACCAGATTAACATAATAATAGATTAAACATTTCTGACCAACAGCAATAGCTAGACTTTTAATTGCTTATTAGAAAAGTGCTACAATAAGCTACTGACTGAAAAAAAAAACCTACAACTGGCATTTTTATTTATCCTGCAGAAATGTGTCACCCATATTAATTACACATTACACCCAGTCTACACCCGATTTGTACCCTAGAGTGGAAAATGAGGTCTACTCAGAAAAAGACACCATCATTGTACTAGAAGCATCAACATTGCTTTGTTTTGATGGGGGTATACCTATCAGTATACATATCAACAGCTGAAACATGATCTTAAACCTTTTCCTAGATCACCCAGTTTAAATCTAGGTCACCTCAGCTATGCAACATAAGAGAGAAAAATGAAGCCTCTAAGAGAGTCCTTATTTGATCACTCACTATACTGAACAACGAGTCCATCAGTAAATCCCTGACGACACGTTTCTATGGGAATTTGACCCAGTGAGAAAAATAAATGTTTACAAGGACGCACATGAAACCACAGCTCAAAATAACCGTCATGTTAAGTTAGAGAACAGAAACAAATGTTACTTTAGGCATTTCTGAACACAGTCAACACATCTGGTGAGAAGACATTCATCAGTCTATTCAAAGAGTTGTGGTCAAGCTGGTGGATGCTTTTTTCAGTATGTATACAAGAAGCAAATATCAAACCCTCTGATACAAACACATATCAAATCCTCCAAATACAAATACCAAATGCTGAAAGCAGTGAGAGAAAAACCACAGACCCCAAAACCCTCAGAGACAGCAGATAGAGAGGAGACAGCATGTGGTAGGAGATGATACCAGGGTGTCTGTACGTAGTAAAACCAAACATCCAGAAACCATTTTTGGATGCACATGCATTGGTGAGGGACAGACCTGTTCGAAACACGACCGTGCTCTTCGTGATCCCGGACAACAGCTGGAGGCTCCGGAGCAAACCTTTAGCGGTCAGCTTCACGTGTATGTTGGAGAGAGAAAATCTGGGCGAGAACATCATCTTGCCGGTCCAAAAGGAAACACGACTAATGAGCCTTCGTGAGCATAACCCGACAAACAGCATTCAGAGGAGCAAGCGAAGTGTGCGGGAGCCCGGATGGCGGCTCAGGGCATCGCTCAGTACGGTGGAGAAAGAGATGGTGGAAACAAGCCCAAACAAACAACAATCCACAAAGAACAGAAGCAGAAAAACAAAAAAAATGTTGTAAAGAGGAGGATAAAACAAACAAACAAAAAAAATGTTGTAAAGAGGAGGATAAAACAAACAAACAAACAAAAAAAAACACAAAAAAATGTGTAGATCCTCCTTTAGAAGAGTGCAGGGATTCTCCTCTGATTTGAAAAAAAAAAGAATTGCAACAGCAATTGAAGAGCCACAAGGAGGAAAGCGCAGCTCCTGGAACAGACAGATGTGATGATGGCAGATGAGCTCAAGCTGAAACGAGCACTCATCAGTTTGCACAGAGAAAAAAAAAAAACCCAGAGGAGCATCTCTCGGCATGGCACTGCTGCTGTGGTGGATGCTGGGTGCTGGGGGCGGAGCAAGCAACAGAGCACACCTCCCTCTCTCCCACTCACACACACACAGGCTCAGACTCCAACACAAGGGAAGACAGGAGAAGCAAAATGGAGGGAGTGAAAGCAGCATCTCACAGGAAAGGTTACGCTTGGTACTGAATTTAACCAGGATGTTTGAACAATTATACAATATTCAGATTAGGAATTTGTGATTAAGTGCCCACTTGAAAAGCTGTAGTGCGAATTATGAATTATTCATAAATCCTTGAATTCATGCTTAATGAGCAAAATCAAAAATAGGTTCTAAAGTATTAATGTAATAAAAGGATGCAGCATAAATGTAATAATAAATAAATAAATTAAATATAGCATCTTCCAGGATAGATTCTTCTATAGCATTTTCATATTTGTCCCACCCCACCAAACAACACATAAACAAACAAATCGGCCACGTGCCGGCCAAGCATCAGGCATCACGGCACAAAGCTGGCAGGAGCTGCGAGCAGAATCAGGACCTTCACAGCGTCCAGGACCTTCACAGTGTCCAGGACATTCTCTCCTAGCCCATGAGAGACTCTGTTTATGGGGAGGACATATGGGCAGAGAACACTCAGCATGTTTACATGGCCCGAGCAGCCTTCCTAATCCTCAGAACCTTCCATCTGAAACAAGCAGCCTCAAATCACCCTCTGGCTCTCTTGAAGCGTGTAATTTCACAAATTCCAGAGGATATGTAAAGAATGGAATGCTGGCAATTGTGTGTTCTGTAGCTAAAAACAAACAAACAAACAAAAACATATCAGGATGTAAAGTCGATGCTCATTACAGGTAATTAGAGATGGAGAGAGGAATTTCATTACAGAGACAAGTGCTACATTTCGGGTAGAAACAGTACGAGAGTGAATAGCACAACAGAGTAACCGAAACTATAAAAATCATCAGAAACACCCAATTCAACCACCCTCACCCTCTCCCTCTCCCTCACCCTCTCCCTCACCCTCTCCCTCACCCTCTCCCTCACCCTCTCCCTCACCCTCTCCCCAACAGCCCATGAATTACTGAAAAAAGACTGAAGATCAGCAACACAGTAGGATGATATGAGCATTGGCACCGGCTTATTTAGGTTGTATGACTGCCTCCCCCTGGGCTGGACCCCTCGCCCTCCCCCTGGGCTGGACCCCTCGCCCTCCCCCTGGGCTGGACCCCTCGCCCTCTTTACTAGACCCACCCCCACCCATGTGCAGCTGGGGGCAAATGAAATAAATCTTACTTGCTCAAGAATGCTGGACACAAAGCTGAGCATCCTTCCTACCCGATGGCAGGCAAGTGATTTCACACAGTTATTTAAGCCATTTAGTTTTAGTAAAGGTCAAAACTGTTAAATGGGTTGTGGTTAGGACAAGAGCATGTACAACCACAAATGCACAAAAACAAAAACAAAAAAACAAAACAAAACAAAAAAACGGTCAGTGATGTGAAAGTAGCACTTTACACAGCTTTATTAATATAAAAAAAGGTTTTTTTAACATTTAAATGTGTTACAAAGGCTGTTTGTACAACTTTGGGTAGTGTGTTACAATTTGCCCAAGAACACAGGACAAAAAAAAAAAAAAGTGTTTTGTTGTGGTTTAGTGAAGTAATAGTACCTGATGGAGCGGTAGCAAGTCTCGTAGGCCGTGGTGAAGCGTGAGCTTTCAACACAGTGACGGCGACTCTCGTAGACGCTTGAGAAGATGAAGGCGTGTTCCTGCATCCTGTTCCACAGCACAGAAAAAAAAAAAAAGAAAACGGTCTCAGCTTTGCCTTTTGTAGGCAGAGAAAGAGCAAAGAGGTGCAGTTGTAATTCTGGAAGGAAGAAACCCTTCAGGATCACAACAAACGCTTGGCCAGTTAAAGTTTACTTGGGGTAGAGGAGCCATCATTGGAGACTAGTACAATATGCATGAGAGCCAATCTTTAAACAAACCATCACAAGCCATTTCTAGAGTAATGGTAATATGATAACTGTACTGAGCAGTGGGGTGTGTGCGTGTGTGTGTGTTCACCTGAGGGTGAGGATCTGGAAGACTGACTTTGGAGTCTAGTTCTAAGTGATGCTGTCCTGCTAGTTGGGGGTCTCCCAAAAACCCCTGGAGCAGGTTCTACATAATCTGAGAAGGCAAAGCAAGTTTATTTAAGCTTATTTGTATAATAAATCTTATTACATCATAAGATCAGAACACTTCAGCAAGGTATTTTTTTTGCAAAGTAAAAGAAAAAACAAACAATAAGCCAACTGATTAAAAAAATTAAACAAAATCAATAAAACAATGTAAAATTACAAATAAATGCAACAAAAAAGTATCAGAACAAAGTACTACCAGATATAGTGCACAAGATCAACTATACACAAGCAAGAAGAGAAATATTCTATAACTAACCATTGATTTTAGAATAGGACTAAAGTGCTCTGTTCTCTGTCCTGGTTAAAACAGCATTTTTAATAGGCTGTATATATTTTTTTGAGGAGCCCAGAGAAGTTCGCCTTGTTTACAGGTTTTCAATATATTTGATGATATATTGTTTTGACACTTGATTTCGTGTGGGTGGTAAAGGTGAGATCCGGGTCGATTTCTGCGCATGTGTTTCGTTTTAAAAGACCAGTTTTAAGGTTATCTGTATTCAACTGTAACAATAGCCTGATTGTTTTTGGGTGGCAATAAATGTAGCATCCCATTGTTATTTTATTGTGAGGTGTTGATCACTCCAAAAACCCTTACAAATCCCATTGTTATTTTATTGTGAGGTGTTGATCACTCCAAAAACCCTTACAAATCCATTACATTTCTCAGTGAAGAGGAATTCCATAGCATTCTGCTTTGAGGGGTTTGTTAGCTTCTCCATCATTATAAATGGAGCTTTCTGTTTGATTAATGTCTTTTTGGTCTTTAAATGTTGTAACAGCATCCATGACGTTCAAAGATTCAAGTTGAAACAATTCAGGAGTCCATCAATTAAGTCTCAAGCTATGGATGAAGACATCTACAGCTTTCATGGACTCATCACAGGTACACTTATTTATGCACCTTTCTGGAACAGAAGCAGGGCTGATTTGAGGATCTAGAAAGACCAATGTGCCAAAGAAAACAAAAACAATCAGAGTGTTGAGTCTTTAAAAACAAAAAGACTCCAGAGTATGGCTCATTGTGTGCATGTATGTTCTCCAAGACTCAAAGTTGAAAGTTCTTTGGCATAAGTTTCCTGAGCATTGTCGATATGAATGTTATCAGTTATGGTGAAACGGTCATAAATCAATGAAGACAACTGACTACATTTCAGTGAAGTTATCAATTAACTTTGCACAGTATTTTGAAGGTCTTTAAATGAAATAGGATTCTAGGAGCACCTTCCAACATAAAACTGGGGTAATACAAGAAAATTACCAAGTGAAAACTCTCTGCACTCAAGTAAAGAATCAGTTCAGCAGAGCAAAGAATCAGTTCAGCATGTTTCCATAAAACTAAAGTTTAGACAGACTTGAAAATGTTAAGAATTTGTTTTCTTCTCAAAATCTTGCGGAAGCATAGTTTTGAGCATAATGTGTAAGGAAGGATTTGGTAAGCACAGAGGCATCACTGATGAAGAAAACCCTGAAGCCTTTATTGCTGTGAAATCTGTCTGCTTCCATGGCAACGTGGATTATACTAGAGCCTCACGACTGTTTCTACTCAGATGTCTATTAAGCAGCAATCTAACAACAAACCATTTTATAAAGTTATTGGACGGGTAAAAAGCAGAGCAAAGTAAAGAGCAAAGAGCAATTTCACCTTTTGGCCCCAATAAGTGCCAACAAGCTTTTAATGGCTACAATACATCAACAAGAACCAAAAACACACTATTATAAAACACACACACTTAATTTTGCTCACGATTTGCTCATTGCCTCATCACAACTTGCATCTCCAGAGCTGAATCTTAGGCTTTTCCATAACAGGCTGCTAACAAAGGAACGACGCAGACCCGGTAGGATCCGACAAGGAGACGTGTCAGTAGAGTGAGGTCACAATGAATGGACACCTTGTACTGGGGGACAAGGGTTGAACTGGTGAAGATGTGCACAGAGCATTTGGTCCAGGTGTCACGTCAGAGAGCCCCAAACACCGCCATGACCAGTGCAACCCGTATCCATCGTGATCAGTAACACACGCAGAACAGCATCCCAGTTCTCCCCATCTTCATATCCAACATTTTCCTCACATCCTTCTAAGGTAACTGGAGCGGAACAATCCCTGCCTTTGGCTATCTGAGAGTGGGGCGCCCTCTAACAGAGCTGTGTAACCATCTGCCAATGAGAGAGAGGTAGGTAAGATGCTGGGGATGGAGTGGAGGGGAGGGGGGGTATTTGTTTGGGATTCCCCTACACCGTCAATGCTGACAAATTCAACTTCCATTTTAGCATTTACACTGGACTGAGACAAGACCAGCCCTGTCAATTACAGCAGTTGAACCGCTGAACAGGGCTGAACCGACTATGCAGACTTTACATACACTATATTGCCAAAAGTATTTGCTCGCCCATCCAAAGGACTGTGCACCAGTGCACAAAGCAAGGTCCATAAAGACATGGATGGCAGAGTCTGGTGTGGATGAACT